>OY998137.1:1260572-1388072 GCA_963921915.1 Hyposoter dolosus | reverse complement strand
AAGGCTGAAATACAAAGTGTGCATCATGATTTATAAAATGAAGAAAGGGTTAATGCCTAAATATATGCTAGAAAAAATGGAAGCAGTAGGAGATAAACACCAGTACAACACGAGACAGAACAACGATATTTATTTGAATAGATGAAAAACGAGCACTGGACAATAATGTTTAACATACAAAGGATTTCAGATGTACAACGAAATACCTAATAATGTAAAGGAGGCAAGAATTCTGCAGAATTTAAAAAGAATGATGGCAGAGTATGTAAGGAAATGAAGGAAACAATAATGAACACAGGCAAAAGCGATTTAGAGTAATGTAATTAGTTAATAAGTGAAATGTATAAAATGAACAGCCGATGGGCTGAATAAACACGATCAATCAATCAATCAATCTCTCTCTCTCTCTCTCTCTCTCTCTCTCTCTCGCTGTCGTACTTTGCAATTATTTTTTCGTTTGAATAGACTTCGTTCGAAACGTTCTTTATATTCTTGATTCTATTGCTCCAATTGAAAACGATTTTGAAATTGAAATTGACTTTTCGAAGCGATCGGGATGACGCTTAGTCGACACTTGGCCCGTTCAAGAAAAAGGGAATAGAGGCGTTCAAAAATGACGCGGAGTCGACGCGGGGCGCGCTTGCTCAAATCGGCAGAATTGTGTTTGAGTTTCGATAAAATATCAAACGATTGAAAATGAATTTATAAGTGGAAAAATTACTTGTTACAAGCAGAAAAAAGGAGACAAAGGTTTTATGGGACAGGCAGAAAAAAAATCCCACCACGTGGACGACGAGAAACGGACGCGAACACAATTTACAATGTTGCAAAAATATAGGGGATACGCGGCAAACGTTCAAGAAAGTAAATTTTCCGCTTACCTTGGTGAATTTCTCGTTCTCGTCGTATTTTTAATGGGCCTGTCGATTCCTCTCCTCCCTTTGATGTTATCGTTTGCAGGAAACCGATCGAATCGGTGTGTGACGCCAAAGCCTCAACCTGAAAAAAATAAATAGCAGAGGTCAAAGCGTTCGAAATGAAAACTATTGGCGAGGCAAAACTAAACTGAAAACATACTTCAAGAGATTATATATTATTGGAAGATTTGTCGGAAAAGTTACGAACTCAAGACGCTCTGTACTTATTAATTACATCGGCTAATAAGGATAATAATTTTCAAAAGCACACGGGTACATGACGTTTGTAGAATTGAAATAGAAAAATTCGTATGGGAAAAAAAATGGTCAAACAAAAACTTTGATAAAAAAAATGATCCTACGCGAGTTACGTCGTTATAACGAAAAAAAGGGGGGAGGGGGGGGGGGGTAAAACTTTGTTTCTCTACTCCCCGAGAGAATAAGAATCGACGTTTCGAGTTGCACGAAATCAGTTTTGCGAGCTAAAAACAAACGAGAATGAAAAATATTCGAACGTCTCGTTGCGAATATTTTTTTTTATCCCAATTAAGCTTTTTATCACATGAAAATGGCGGCGTTGAACTATTTTGACGCGGGAACAGTCCACGCGCTCTCGGCAAAACCGTCGTTCGTCGTTGTCGGAATAATAAAAAAAGATTAACTCAAGGTCCGGTTTACGTGGAAAACTTCGATGCCAAATTTTTTCTATTCGATAATTCGGAAGGTTTTGGAATATTTTGTTTACTTACTTTTACAATCCCGTTGATTCGCGAAAACCGGCTGATAAATCTTAACTCTGCTGATTCCCAAATTGTCCTTCGTGGTGAAGATTCTCCTTCGCTCTTCCTTCCCGATGCTTTTCGGAAAATTCTCAAACACAAGAAAGGGCACTCGTTTTCAGATCACTATCGTCGTCGTTCTGGCACTGCTACCGGTGATTAGACTACCGCGCGACGTGTCGACAACGTGTCGAATACGATCAACATTGCCTGTGACCGATTCACGTGGCGGCATTTTTATTCCCCTCGACCCTCTAAACGGTTATCTCTTTTTCTGCATTGAACAACTCATTTTCCCATTTATCAATAAAATTTTCATTGGTTGATTTTTTGTCGAAACTTGAACGCATTTTTTCACTTATTGCGCGCGCACCGAGTGTCGACTGAGAGTCATCTTTGAACGCCTTTGTTTTATTTTTCGCGGACGCGCCGAGTGTCGACTGAGAGTCGTCTCGATTGCTGTGAAAAGTAAATGTCGATATCAAAATCTCTTCCACTTCGAGCAATAAAATCGACCTTTCAAGGCAGAACAATTCGGTCAAAGGATTTCAACAGAAGACAGATTGCTAAAAACGACAAAAGATAGAGAAAAAATAGAAAAAAAATAGGATCAACAATTCCTCCGATCGGTCCACGTGGCAGGATTTTTTCTGCTCGACCAACAAAATGGTTATCCCCTTTTATCTGCATCGAACATTCAATTTTTCATCGTTTTCTGTTTTAGCGAAACTTGAACGCATTTTTTTCATTTCTTGCGAGCGCGCCACGTGTCGACTGAGAGTTTTCCTTGAACGCTTTTCTTTCATTTTTCGTGGCAGCACCGAGTGCCAACTGAGCGTTGCCCCAACCGCTCAAAAAAGTGAATGTCGTTTTTAAAATTCTTTTCTGTTCAAGCAATAAAATCAACATTTTATCAGAAAACAAGCCGATAAAAGTATTTCAACACAAGACGGATTGCAAACAACGACAAAAGATAGAGAAAAAATACGATTTACAACTCCTGTGATCGGTCTTCGTGGTAGGATTTTTTTGTGCTCGACCTACAAAACGGTTATCACTTTTTATCTTCATTAAGCAATTGATTTTTCTTCGTTTAATATTCCAGCGAAACTTGAAAATATTTTATTTTTAATTTTTTGTGCGCGCGTCAAGTGTCCACTGAGAATTATCGCGACCACTTCAAAAGTGACTCGCTTTCAAAATCTCTTCCAATTCGAGCAATAGTATCGACATTTCATCAGAGAACGAATTTTAACGAAAGAAAGATTGCAAAGATTTATAGCGAGAGAGAGAGAGAGAGAGAGAGAGAGAGAGAGAGAGAGAGAGAGAGAGAGAGAGAGAGAGAGAGAGAGAGAGAGAGAGAGAGAGAGAGAGAGAGAGAGAGAGAGAGAGAGAGAGAGAGAGAGAGAGAGAGAGAGAGAGAGAGAGAGAGAGAGAGAGAGAGAGAGAGAGAGAGAGAGAGAGAGAGAGAGAGAGAGAGAGAGAGAGAGAGAGAGAGAGAGAGAGAGAGAGAGAGAGAGAGAGAGAGAGAGAGAGAGAGAGAGAGAGAGAGAGAGAGAGAGAGAGAGAGAGAGAGAAAGAGAGAGAGAGAGAGATTGATTGATTGAATATTTATTTAAGCCTTGGCCTGTGGCCTATAGGCAGGTGGTTCAAAGTAGTTTTGACATAGGGGGAGGAAACCTCCAAACGTAATTACAAAAGTGAAGCAGACCCTCAAACGCCTAACTTAAAGTAAAGCGACAGCGCGACAATATCATACAAGAGTACACGATGTACATACAGAAAATATAACAGTAGTAATATAATTTCAAAAGGTCATACACGAGAGACAGAGAGATTGATTGATTGATTGATTGATTGATGTTTTTAATGAATGCCCTAGCAAAGCTTTCGGGCACGTTACACTAGAGAGTACATAATTAAGTAAAAGCATAGTTAAGAAAGCCATTAGCAAACTTATCAAGTCTAATTAGATTACACATATGTGAGTAACTGCTTGGTAGAAAATTAGGGTAATACAGCTCAAGATCTAACAAAGGTTTTACACCGCAAGTAAGTTTAAAGTTTATAAAGTTGTGAAGCCGAAGTATATTAGTAGTGGAGAACAAACTTCAGTCGCAGATAGATTTAATCGCACCATACAATATACAGGTTAGTCGCCTAAGTTTCGCACGATAGCATTGAGATGGGTGAACGTAAACTTACGGTTCCGCATCGAACAAATACGTGTAGCACAATGGTTTAAAGGAGCTGAGTGTGTCTGCAGATCGAATATTGGAGGGCAGTGAGTGCCAAAAATATATTCCCGCCAAGGCAAAACAGTTGTGCAGCGTAGTGGTTCGATGCAATGGTATGCGAAATACATCGGGCAAGGTTTGACGAGATGGTCGCGTTGGCCGAGAAGCGCGCTCGAACAATTCACAGATATAAGTTGGGGAAAAGCCATTTATAATATTGTAGATAGTTATACCCATGAAATAGAGTTGCCTTGATTTTACCGTAAGCCAACCTAGCTCACGTCTATATGGGCTGATGTGGATATCACGTCTTAAGTCGAATATGTAGCGGATAGAGCAATTTACTAGTCGCTCAAGAAGCGTATTTTGTTCGTCAGTGAGATCGTTATAGACAAGGGAGCAATAGTCGATAATCGGGAGGATTAGGGAAGATACCAAGATGATTCTCAACCTTCTGGTCAAGGCGCCGCGATTGTGCTTGAGTTTGTAGAGTGTGAAATGGACACGTTTAGAGACCGATCGGATATGCTTATGCCAGGATAGATTTGACGTCATCGTTAAACCCAGGTTTCTAACTTCGCTAACAAAGGGCAGTAATTTATCATTGACCAAGAGTTGTGGCAATTCGTCAAGATCAATTTTATTTATGTAAGCCCCACTGCCTAGTAAAATTGCTTTAGTTTTAGAGAGATTTAATTTCAGCCCGTTGCACTCAGCGAAGTTTGCGATGGCATTGGCGTCGTGTTCAATTTTCAAAATAGCCTCTGCTAGCTGAGAAGGAAAGGTGCTAAGATATATTTGCAGATCATCTGCAAAAATCATGTGATTTGTGTATTTGAGATTCTCGCCAATATCGTTGATAAATAGCGAAAAGAGCAAAGGTCCAAGAACTGAGCCCTGAGGAACCCCCGTTGTTGTGTTTAACCACTGACAAGGACACGTTTTCAAGTGTCCCCCTCCGATTTCGATGAAACTCTGGTATGTTATAGAGGGTTAAAATCGATGACATACGTATTTTTTTTTATCGGCCCAAACTCATTTTAAAGGGGTGAAACACCCCTCCAAAGTTGACCACCTCCAAAGATGATTTTTCTGTTTTGCATACAAGGAGGGGATTTTGATAACTAATAATGATAGTAATAAATACCTTGTCAAAAGTGATGAAAAACAGACTTCGAATATTCTCAAGAACTCTTTATTTTAGGGGTTAACTTGTATATACAAAGTTCATTTTTTACATTAGAAACAAGATGTTCATCGGGGCTCAATGAATCCAACAGCACTGTGAAGAGCATGCAAGAATACAGAATACGTGCTTTCGATTTTTTCCCAAAAACTCAATTCTTATCGACTTTTTTCCCAATATTGCGGATTATGTCTAGTATTTAGCCATGAATCATTGAATAACATTGTTTGAGGCTCGCATTCATTCTGGCATCGCTCTCTTATCATTTTACTGTTTTATAATTTCTTTTCAAGAAACGTGAATATTTTCCATTTCAAGCAGCCTATCAACTACTCGAAAATTCGATGTGTGTCATATGTAAACAAGTCATATCTCTACTTGAATTAATTCTATGGCACAGATATTTTTTTTAACGATTACGCGTATCTTCCGGATACTTTCAATATGAAAAGTCGTGAGACCGTTCAGTGCTTGTTAATACGTAAATAACAGAACTTCGAGCAGTTATTGAATTTCTTCTCACGTTTACAATGAAAGTGAATCCAATAAACGTTATTAAACTTCTGTGGGCAGCATTTGAAGTAATGAATATACCCGAGTCCCCGTTAACAAATGATGAACGTGAAATAGCATCGAACTTCGAAAACATTTTATTACAAAGCATGACAGAATATAATAGTGTGGAAATGATTGAGGAAAATTCTCTTGACTTTGAAGAGCCCTACAAAAATCTTGAAACGTTCGCGGTGGAAGATGCAGATTTTCAGGTGCCTTCCGAAGGACCTGAAGATAGCTGTTCCGAAGATGACGAACCTTTAAGTTTCGATTATAAAAGAAGAGCTGTTGAATATTGGAGAAGTGCAAAGACGAAAAAAAATCGCTCAATTGATACGGTTCGTCATAGATATAAAAAAGTCAAATCAGTGCGACAATTGCGTCGTTGGGCACACCAAATCAACCAGGGAGGGACATACATGGAAAAATTGGCTCGCATATCAGAGTATACATTGCAGAATATGAAAAATGCCATTGACGTAGGCTTGATTGTTCATGATACGGATCTGCGAAGATGGGCTTTAAAGGCCCAAGGACTTATCAGTCAAAAGGATTTTAGATTTAAAGCATCGCCAACGTGGTTACTTCACCATCGCATTACTAGCAGAAAAATCAATAAATTCGTCACGCGAAAATCAGTGGAAAATACTGAATATTTACACAAGAGTGCTGAAGAATTTTTGAAAAGAGTTGAACCTTATATTTCCGAATATGGATTACAAAATATATATAATTCTGATCAGAGTGGTTTCCAAATAGAGATTCATTCTGGACGAACGTTAACGGAAGAAGGAACTAAACAAGTGTCGTGCATAGTACAATCAGTAACTTCAACAACGCACAGTTATACTATACAGCCTACAATTTCAGCGAACGGAAAATTATTATCTCCTTTATTTATTGTTTTAAAAGAACCATCCGGAACGTTCGGACCTATAGTTGAACAACATTTATTCAGACCGCCAAATGTTTTCATCACAGCTTCCAAATCAGGAAAACTTACTTCAGGTACAATAATTCTTGTTTCGCGCTGCATATATTCAAACGGTATTAATCACAATGATTCATTACAGAGCACTTCAAGATGTGGTTAGAAGAAGTGTTTATCCCAAAAGTGGGACCGAAGAGTCCACTTCTAATTGATTCTTGGAGTGGGCATTGTTCTAGAGTTGTGCAAGAGACAACACCCCCAGACAAAAAGTTGACGACTTTATTGATACCGAAAGGAACCACTGGAAAAATTCAACCTCTCGATGTTTTCGGCTTCCGTATATGGAAAAATTATATTCGTCATTTTTCAGACACCGTAGTTCTTCTTGATTATGATTTAAATTTACATTTAAGGAATAATATAATAAAATTACAGTCTTTAGTTCACAACCAACTGTCATCTTCGCGATATCATAATTTGTTTCGTTATGCGTGGCATAAAAGCGGGTTCATTGCAAAGAAGCCTGATGAATTTGATAACCCCGTCGATTTTGCATTTGGACAGTCATCTCATCCGAACTGTGAAATCGAAGGTTGCACGAATGTCGCAGTAATCAGATGTTCTTGGTGTGAAAAATCACTTTGCCTACAGCATTTTTTTGATGAATATCATTATTGTACCGACTATCATCCATAAAGCGATTTATAGATAAACTTGGAACTTGTTTTTGTTTAAAGGGTGTGGCCACGGTAGAGGAAGTAGAATCATGTGCATATTCAACAATTTTGTATTATATAAAAACGTAATTTATTTACAAAACTATTTACAGGTGCATTTAGTGTATGAATCAAAGTAACAAAAAAAAATTTCTTTATTCATTTTTTTCAATGCAAAATGGCTAATAATCACTACTTGTTTTTTTTTTATCTTTTTCCCAGCCCTTACCCCTCAGATATCTGTGCCATAGAATGAATTCAAATAGAGATATGACTTGTTTACATATGACACACATCGAATTTTCGAGTAGTTGATAGTCTGCTTGAAATGAAAAATATTCACGTTTCTTGAAAAAAAATGATAAAACAATAAAATGATAAGAGAGCGATGCCAGAATGAATGCGAGCCTCAAACAATGTTATTCAATGATTCATGGCTAAATACTAGACATAATCCGCAATATTGGGAAAAAAGTCGATAAGAATTCAGTTTTTGGGAAAAAATCGAAAGCACGTATTCTGTATTCTTGCATGCTCTTCACAGTGCTGTTGGATTCATTGAGCCCCGATGAACATCTTGTTTCTAATGTAAAAAATGAACTTTGTATATACAAGTTAACCCCTAAAATAAAGAGTTCTTGAGAATATTCGAAGTCTGTTTTTCATCACTTTTGACAAGGTATTTATTACTATCATTATTAGTTATCAAAATCCCCTCCTTGTATGCAAAAACAGAAAAATCATCTTGGGAGGTGGTCAACTTTGGAGGGGTGTTTCACCCCTTTAAAATGAGTTTGAACCGATAAAAAAAAATACGTATGTCATCGATTTTGACCCTCTATAACATACCAGAGTTTTATCGAAATCGGAGGGGGACACTTGAAAACGTTTCCTTGTGAGAGCAATTTCCAGCACGGTCGATCACAGCTTGTGATCTACCGGTTAGACAGGAGAAAAACCATTTTAGGACCCCGTCGCTAAAGCCAAGTAGTCTGAGTTTAGTAAGAAGTGCCGGATGGGGAACCAAGTCGAACGCCTTGCTGAAATCGAATAGAACTAATATTGTGATCTTCCTCTCATCGACCGACTGCCGAATATCATGGCAAACGCGCAGCAGCGCAGTCTGGGTGCTGTAGCCCTGGCGAAATCCAGATTGTCGGGGATTGAGGAGATTATTTGCGTCGAGGAAGGCTTTGATCTGATGGTGGACAATACGTTCGAGAAGTTTCGCGAACTCCGACAGATTTGCGATAGGACGACAGTCGGACAGTGAGGATGGTGGATTTGACTTCAGCAGCGGTCTGATATAGGCCTGCTTCCAGGCAGCCGGGAAATACGAGCAATTGAGCGACGAGTTAAAAATTAAGACAAGCAGTGGCGTTAGGTTCGGCAAGGCGTTAAGTATGGCAAAAGTGGTGATCCCATCGGGCCCGGCACAGTGAGACGGCAAGAGCGATTTGCGAATTAACGTTATAAGACTTTCCTCAGTCACTGGTGTAAATTCAAATACTGCACGGCCCGCGCGTAGAGGTACAATGTTCTTGAGGAAGTCGTCGTACTCGTACGCAGGAGAAGTACTAGATATACTGGCAAAAAAGACGTTTAGTTCTTCAGGGGAAAAGTAGCTAAGGCAAGAAGATGGTTCCGATTTTGCAAGGCCAAGATTTTTTAATTCCTTCCAGTGTCGAGAGCTTTCTTGTATCCCTGACAGCCGAGCGCAGAAGTATTCACTTCTAGCAGATCTCAAATCGATGGTTAATTTGTCCCTAAACTCCCTATAAAGCAAAAGATTCGACCGATTTCCCGTTCTGATTGCCCTCTTATACAGTGTCTTCTTGGTTTTTATTCGTAGTCTAAGCTCATTTGTGAACCATGGAGCATAAGGCTTTGTCACCCTAAAGGTGCGAAGCGGGGCCAGCGAGTCCATAGCGCCGAGGATCCCACCATTCATAGCAGTTAGGTAATTTTCTGTGGTCAGAGGCGAATTAAGTTCCAAAACACTGAAGTTTATGGAGAAGTGTGAGGAGAACACTTCTCGAAAGGAACGCGCATCAAAATTTTTGAAGCAGCGCCGAGTCAAAGTGTGATTTGTAGGTGTTTTGCATTCAAAGGCGTATACAAATTCGATCAGATCGTGGCCAGCTATGAACGGTGCGTCGCTCTTCTTGAGCTGTAGCATTTTTTCGGCATTATCAATGATGAAAACATCGAGCCAGGAATGAGCCGAGTTTGTGTGAAACGTTGTTTCAGATTCGACAATATGCAGTGACAGCGTGGCGGCTAGGTCCCTCAAAGACAAGGATTCATAATTTTGAGTTGACAAATTGCAATTTAGATCACCGGTTAAAATGAAGTTTTTATAGGTCGGTAGATAACGGAGTAAAATGTTGGACAAGTTGTTTAATAGATGACCTTTGGGCCTTCTGTGTATTAAGGTGAAAAGGAGTGAGCGACCCTGTGGGTGACATAGGTCCAGCATAATAAATTCCGGTTCGTTTAGGATGTTATTAGGCGACAGTTCCAGCACCTTAGCTCTGAGAGAGGAGTGAACATAAACGGTCACGCCACCCCCTCGTCCAACCCGCCTATCATTACGAATTAATACATAATCTGCTAATTTTAACACGTCATCGGGTATGCGAGAGTGCAGCCAAGTTTCCGTTATGGCAATAACATGGTGAAAATTGTCACTGGAAGTACAGTGAGCTGTGAAGAGTTCAAAGTGTCCCATAAGGGAGTTTGCGTTAAACTGAACGACTTTAAGCGAGCTTGCAATGTTGCAGTGTTCTGAGGTAATTGATGAAGACGTTGAGCCGTCGGTAGTCGGTTGCACTCTTGCCTTATCTATTGATAGTCACGCAATCTGATCGAGATCCTCCTCACAACTTATCCTTATGCGTGGAGAGCCGTACTTTACGCGAACATAAATCTTCCCTGATTCAACGTGGCAGGGCTTCCAGCCCTTTTCCTTTGCTTTAGCCCTAGTGCGCATTCGTAATACGTTCATGGAGTGAGATAGATGCTCGTTAACATAAATTTGGCCGCTCTGAGGGGAATCGAACACTTCGTTTATTTTTAGCTGCTTTTTAATTCTTTTTTGCTGTACAACAACATTGCAAGCCATGAGTGAGACAAGTCCAACCAACACTGTCTTGAAAGCATGCTTCTGCGAAGCAGTCTCAGATCCTGACGAGGTTCGTGAGCTATTCGTGTTCGTGTTCCCCTTAGGTGGCAAATTTCTCACATAAGCGATACCCCTGAACGCTTCCGGCACCTCAAGCGCAATCAAGACTTTGGACGCGATAACTGTTGGTGTCTCGGCAATATCTGACGGAATACCCGAGATGGAGATCTCAGCAAGATTTGACTCCGATTCAACATGCAAGAGTCAGGTAGTAATATTTGATGTTACAACACGATCGTTATTCACATTGGTTTCGAGATCACTAAACTTTTGCATGGTATTAGTAAGAGAAGCGTCAAGATTGTCTACTCTAGCGTCAAGACTCTCTACTTTAGCGTCAAGTCTCTCCGCCTTGGTGTCAATTTTCTCGACTTTGGCGCTCATTTCCTCCATTCCTTGCGCCAGCCCAGTGACAGGAGAAGTGAGGAGTGAGAATTGGCTGTTGATCGACGTGGTGAGAGTCTGCATTTGATTGTTCATCGACGAGTCAAGGGTCTGTATTTTTTGGTTCATGCTCGCGGTGAGAGTCTGCAATTGACTCAGGATCATGTCGATCTTTTCCGACGTTGAATCTCCTACTTGCGAGGACATGTTTTGGGTTGGTGACGATAGAGGGGTACGCGCAGTCAAGAACGAGCGTTGCATCGAGCACGTGTCACATCTGAAGGATTTTTTGCCTACAAGGTCGATACGTTCAAGTGAGAATCGTTTAACCGTGCAATCAATATGGAAACTCTCACCACAGTCACCAGAGCATTCTACATTATCCTCCGTCCTCTTGGGTGGTCGCTTACACACTGCGCAATTTGACATGACGAAAATAATTTCATACAGTTACCAAATAAAATAAGATGAGATGACCCACGTGGGTACAGGAATGAAGAGCACAGTACAACGGTGACAGTGACAGCTCGGTTTTCTTCGGTAAGTCTCGGGACGCTTCGATGAGGAGATAGCAAGATAGTCAGCAGGCGCTTAATCATTGGCCGGAGTCGTGTCAAGAGCCAATCAAATTAGTGCCATTGTAGATCGCACGCCGAGCGGTCGATGACAGTTAAGCGTAGGTAGCAGGGACTTGTGTGCGTTGCGGGTAGCACGACAGGCCGATTGTGGTATATAGGCAAAGCGAGACACTTACACTACAGCGTAGCGATCGCAAACACTCGGCAAACTCCGGCAACTCTCGGGTCGTCCCGTGTATCGTGGACCAATCAGATCATTACAGGCAGTGAACTCACGATGAGCGGTCGATAGAGCACTAGGCCAAGGAGCCGCGGAGTGAAGAGTTGACAGTGTTGACAAGCGCGCATGCGCAGCACGAAGGTCAGGTGCGAGACCCAATCAGATCAGTGGCGATCCTAATCACACATCAAGAAGTCGACAGCGTATACAGGTGACAGAGTATTAGTGAGTCGGTGAGCGCGGGCCACTCATGCGCAGTTTGTGATAAGGCAGCGAGATTAGTAGCTCGGGAAACCTCGTGTCGAAATCGAAATCCGTAATTTCCAAATTATTTAGCTTTGCACCAGTGCGGAAGCATTTTAGATAGATCAGTGGGTGCAAAGCAAATTAAAGCATGCTTCAGACCTGTAACAAGACACCCGCAGGCAGTTTTGCACAGTAAAAGTTCGAAAAGACGCAGAGCCAAAAATTTTCCAACCAACGGTACTCACGTGCAAAGGAGAGCAGAGGATTTTAAAAGGTCACATACGAGAGAGAGAGAGAGAGATTGATTGATTGATTGACTTTATTATGCCCTGGCCAAGCTATAGGGCAAGAATAACGGTAGCAGCAGCAAAATAACAAATATAACAGAGAGAAAATAACAAATATAACAAGAGAGAGAGAGAGAGAGAGAGAGAGAGAGAGAGAGAGAGAGAGAGAGAGAGAGAGAGAGAGAGAGAGAGAGAGAGAGAGAGAGAGAGAGAGAGAGAGAGAGAGAGAGAGAGAGAGAGAGAGAGAGAGAGAGAGAGAGAGAGAGAATACGATCAACATTGACTTTGACCGGCACACGTGGCGGGATTTCTCTTCGGCTCGACCCTCTAAACGGCTACCTTTTTTTCTGCATTAAATAATTCAGTTTTGTTTGTTTTGGTTTTTATGAATTCATTTTTCATCATTTGATTTTCAATCGGAATTTGAACGTCTTATTGGCAATTTCCAGCGGAGAGAGAGAGAGATTGATTGATTGATAGATATATTTGCCTGGGAGAAAATCCATAAGGCTGGGTATACATATAAAGTTTTTACAAGTATTTTACAAGTTATAAAATAAGTATGAGTGGGTGAATACAAATGATCAAAGAAAATATAAGAAATATAAGAAAATAAAGAAAATAAAAGTAAGACCTAGACTACTTTCGAATGCATGTGTTACGTCCTAGCTCTCACGCTAGGCCCCCCATAAATTTTTTCATTAAACAAGTACCATCGGTAGGTACGCTAACTAGCAAACATCATCATTTGTCGATATTAACTGCATACGTACCAATTAGATTAGAATTTAGCATACATTCTAATCCGAATCGTACATATTTCTCTATATATTACATAAGACAAAGTGCAACAGAAACCCTTACAGAGCACCCGTTGTCCTTAAAAGTAACACGTGCGCTCTAGCGTACCCGACTTTCCGTTATCAAACACCCTTCAGCTGTTCCCTACAGAAAATCTCAAAAACACATTAAATCTAAGATGAATGTTTTCCTCTAACATCATTCCTAATATTATTTCTCCGAAAAACCATTAATAAGAAAACGTTTCTCCTTTACATCGTCTCTAATATTATTTTCTCTGAGAAACTGTTGAAGCTCGATATCTCAAATCAAGCACACCCGAAAATATTCCCACACGCCTAAAGTCGTAAAACTTGCTCTCCTACAAGTCAAGATGTGCACGTGCAACCACTTGCATCTAGAGCAATCTCGCCCCTTTTCTAGGAAGTCTAGGCGACAGCCTAATTTTAATGACTTTTCTTCCAATCACATTTCCAGAAAAGTCCTCACTTCTAAATACAAACCAATCACAAATTAATAACTCTAAATTAATGACTCCTAGACCAATCCTTATATTTGACTATAACAAAATCTATCCCTTCTACAGCATCCTACCCCCAGAAAATCCAAAAGAACTCCTAGCCGAGGACCCAAAATTATTATTTTAAAAAGTTAGTAAGCATCGAGAGTCCGAGTCGACAAGCCAACCAAAAATCTTCAACAAACTATTCTACGCGATTTCAAGTGTTAAACTCGACTCATAAAATTCTCAACGAATAATTCCGATAATCAAATAATAGCTAACTCCGGAAATAATCTCACGTTAAAATAAGCGTAAAATTACATCAGCGAACAATTGTGAATTCAGTGTAAAACCAACCAACAATCTCATTCAAACAAATAAAACCATTTTATATTTTGTTAACTTCAACAAAATAAAAGGTGTTAAACATTATTCTAAAAAGGGTCTACAAGGCTCTAGTCGTCAACAACCCACTCAAACCAACACCTACCAAACCAAATTCGTTTAAAATATAGTATTCTGCAGCCGGTAACCGCAGACTTCAGCGTCAACGACGTCAATCAGTCGGTAAGTCGGTTTCAATCATTCGCTAGTAAGCCGAACATATACTATCCCATCGAGACCCTGCTCTCGGGACGTAACAAAATACTATATTAAAACTGGTGGCAGCGGAAAACCTTACGGAAAAACTCCGGAAAATCAACTAAATCTTTAAACCGTCAATCACACCATTTTTAATTTTATATTAAAACTGGTGGCAGCGGAAAACCTTACGGAAAATCTGAATTCAAGAAAATCATCGAACCAGTTTCAATTTCATATTAAAACTGGTGGCAGCGGAAAAACTACGCACTAAATCATCGCAACCTCAAATCTGCAAAAACCATACCAGTTTCAATTTTATATTAAAACTGGTGGCAGCGGAAAAACAACGGACACACTTCTAAACACAAAATACCTGTTTCAATTTTATATTAAAACTGATGGCAGCGGAAAAGCCATAAAAACCAAAATCACGAAATCTTCTAAATCTCGAAAATCTTAATTCAAAAGCCAGTTTTAATTTTATATTACAACTGGTGGTAGCGGAAAACCGTGCAGAAACTTCGGAAATCACAAGACCGTGAATCACACCATTTTTAATTTTATATTAAAATCGGTAACTGCGGATAACAACGAAAATTAACGGAAACTCTTTCCAATCGTTATTAATTCGGAAATCCAGTTTTAAGTCTATATTAAAACTGTAGCCGTGATAAATACGGACAATTATCGTAACCAAACATCGTTACACTCACTATCCCCAATACTATATTAAAACTGTGATAGTGAATAATTCAAACAATCATCGAACTCGTGAACATCGTGAAAGACACTCAAAATAAATTATCTTCAATCTATATTGAAATAATTTGTGAAACGAAAAACTCGGTTCACACCAACACAACTATTCATCGGGTCAACGTTCGAACCCGAAGCCATAAACCAGCTGTTCACCGCAGAGCAGGTCAAAACACCAGCAGCGGCAATCTCAAGAGGGCTCAACACGACATCTCAACAGCAGGTTCAACGGCACGCGTCAACGCTCAGCTAGATCTTCAACTCGTAAGTCGTAAAAATTCATTATGCCAAACGACACCGAGAACATGGAAACTTCCACAGTAGCCGGTCCAGCAGGTGGATTTAGGCCACCAAATCAAGAACACACGGCAATAGATATGGATAGACTAACTCAAGAAATAGCGGAGCGTATTAGTCGTCAAAATATTCAAGATCCTCAAAATCCACAACATCCTCAAATTCCACCGAATTTTAATCAAACGTGCGACAACTTAGCTTACCCTTTGCACGCTAATTATCGGGATTTTACCAGGTATATCCCAGAGTTCGATGGTACTTCTAAAACTTGCTCATTCAATACATTTATTAATTATTGCGAATCAGCTCGCGAATACGAAAGAATAATCGCAGAAAAAGCAATAGTTTCACTATTGAAAAGTAAATGCAAAGGAATCGCTTGCGAAAGTCTTGAGAGCTTTAGTATCGAAACAATCAACGAATTGATCAACATTCTAAGAAACAGATGTATCGCATCGAGACTACTTTTTGTGTGGCTTGTGGAATTGCACACCCTCGAACAGAAAGATAAAGAATCATTGCTTGCGTATTACAGCAGAGTCAACTTACATCTAAATCAGACGAGACAGGCAATAGATCTGTCAAAAGTGCAAAATCCACAAGGCGCCAAAGATTGGGCTCGAGACATGGCAATAGATCAATTTCGTAAAGGAATTAACATCGCTTATCGTCCTCACATGCCTTGCATAGTTTATCAAACATTAGAAAGCATATATCAAAAAGCATCAGAAATTGAAAAAATGATCGGACCAATTGAAGCAAAAAACACGAATCAATCAACGTGCTTACCGATCAATCAATCGAAAAAGAATCAAAACAATGATAAATTTTGCAATTTTTGTAAAAAGACAAATCACGTGACAGACGATTGTTATGCACTCAAAAGACAAAATAATTCAAAAACGACCGAGAATAACAAGAGTAAAATCATTTGCAATTACTGTAAAAAACCGGGACACGTACTAAACGACTGTCGTAAAAGAGTTTATAACGAAAACAAGAAGAACCAATCTAACCCAACTCAAGCGGGAAACGAATAAGAGATCCCTCGTCCAGGTGCGTCGACGGGACAAAACCAATAAACGCACCCGAACTCGAAAGACCCGTAAAATCAACGCAGAAAATCCTTCGGGCTAATTGCACCCTGAGCACAGTTTCTAACAATTACAACGCACCAACAATAATGTTAGACTCTCAAGATTTCATCAAAGAGCATACATTATTCTTAGCTGACTCAGGATCCCAATTAAATCTGGTTAAAATTCAAAACATCGCTAATAAAAATTTAATAGATGATTCAGTAATTTTCGAACTATACGGAATCTCAAGTACGGACAAACCAAGAACTCTTGGTGAAATTAAGATCGCTATTTGTGGAAATTCGGAAACATTTCACGTTGTTGACAATAATTTTCCTGTCGAATTTGATGCAATCCTCGGTCATGAGACAATCGGTAATAGTAAAGGGAAAATTGACTGGAAAGAACGGTGTGTAAGAATCAATGATGTAGACGTCCCATTTATAAACGCAGGATCGTTTCTTCTTAAAGCAAGACAGAAAACGATCATGTTCGTTAGAGTGGGAAACGCACTAGATACTGGCTATATGCCTCGCATACCGTTTCCAGAAGGCGTTTACGCAGGCGAAGCATTGGTTAATAATACCAAAGGCAAAGCTTACCTCTACGCTATCAACACCCTGAACGAAGACGTTAAAGTAGACGTTCCCGTCGTTACACTCTATCCATTCGAGATGAGCACAGACGAGAATGATCCAGAGAATAGTAATTCCGCTTTAGGCAAAGCTAAGTTGCATGAGACACCTTCACGGACGCGTGAAAATCGTGCACAAAATGTGATAAACCTCTTGCGTTTGGATCACCTTAACGATGAAGAGCTCAAAGCAGTAACAACACTTGTTGAAGAAAACTCAGAGCATCAAGTAAACAAAAACTCAGAGCATCAAGTAAACAAAAATTCAGAGCATCAAGTAAACAAAAATTCAGAGCATCAAGTAAACAAAAACTCAGAGCATCAAGTAAATAAAAATTCAGAGCATCAAGTAAACAAAAACTCAGAGCATCATGTAAATAAAAATTCAGAGCATCAAATAAGCAAAAACTCAGAGCATCCGTCAGAACATCAAGAAAATACGAATTCAGAACATCTGCCAGAGCATCAGAAAACACAAAATCCAGAACATCCTTTAGAACGCGAATCAGCAAACTTAGAGCGTCAAAGACATTATTCAGAACCTCACAAAAGCCCTTTAGAAGGTTTAAAGACGAAATCGCAAAATCTTAAATCGAATCAAGAATTCCCAGTGGAGAATTCTGAAAGTCAAGCACTTTATTCAGCTTATGACAAGCAAAAACGAAAAGTTTTAGTGAAAAGGAAAGATCGTGTTAGGAGATACTTACCATTTAAAAATCTTTCGAAAAGCCAATCTTCGTCTTCATCAGACGAGCACGAGGAAAATATACCCCAAGTGTTTCCTGCAAAAACCTCTGGAGAAAAATCCATTTCATGTTCAGACATGGAAATGGATGACGAGGTCAATGAATCCTTTAGAATGCTTATAAGCACTCAAACTCCTGAGAAACAGATGGCAGACACAATGACCCACTGTACGAACGTTCCTCAACCAGGGCCCAGCAATAAACCTGACGTTAATCCGCAGGTAAGCCCAGTAGTGAAAAACCGTAATGTACAAGGAAAGAATCATTTCCAACGTAGCCTAGCTCAAGAAATTCTCGAAAAGCGTTCACAAAAATCAGCGGAATTCACTCCATCTCCTTCTAGACGTGTTAGACAAAAAACACAAATAATAACCTCGGAACCTCTTACGTCTGGCGGACAAACTGTGGATGTTTTTGTTTCTGCATTTGTGCCAAAAGTACCTCAACCTGTCAGAAAGAAAAGATCGGAAGATAGAGTTCCTCCTAGAAATCCAAATATCACTCAAAAATTAAATTCAGACCCTCTGACAACTGGCGAAAGAACAGTTGACGACGTTGTGCCTACGCAAAACCCAAAAATATCGAAATCATCGGTAGACAAGCAATTAAGTAAAAATTTCATACCGATTCCTACTGAAGCCGAGGCCATAGTTCCTTGGAAAATTCCAGAACCTCCTAAACGAAAAAGGGTGAGAAAACCACCACTAGAACCAGTTCGTAGGTCGACAAGAATTCGCAAACCAAGACAATGCATGTACTGTACAGAGACAGGAGAACACACGCACGAAACGAAAAAACGTGTACGACAGAAAAAACTCGTTGAAAAACCGATTAATGAAGCAACCGAGATAACTTCAGACACAGCTTCAACGACTGTACAGACTCAAACGAATGAAATCAAAGACAATTCTCCTATAATCAGGAATGACAAAAAAATTATTCCGGAAAGTGAACAAATTAAATCCTTAGAACACGTTAACGTAACAATTCTGGAAAACAACACTCAACTATCATCTGATGACGAAATTAATAAATTATCAACTAAAGAAACTGATAAGCAATCAGAGTACGAAATCGTAATTCAAGAAACAGAAAATCAAGACTCAGACAACGAACGTGCAAAAAGTACCGAATCTCATTATCCCCTTTCTCCGGTCATTACAACCGTCGTCCCTGAGCAAAATCAGACCCCTGCAGTCGCAGGTGGAGTCATAAATAACCTTTCAAGCAGCGACGAAAATGCCGACTCGGATTTCGTCAATGTTATCGAAACAAATGATAATCTGGAAATGACCAAAGATCATTATCTCTGTTTTATTGCTGCTGATGGCACAGTTTCAGACGAAATTGGGAAAAGACTAATAGAATTAGGTTTCCTCAATTTATCACCAGATGTCACCTTAGAAGTCGGACAAGTATTAGTGTCAGGAAAGAAGAAAAAGAAGACTTTGGCACTAGTCATTCAGGAAAACGATTCGTCACTCCTTATTCAAGAAAATTTCACCAAATGTATACAAAATCAATGAAGTAAAATGAAGTAACCTTGATCATTCCTCATGGGTAAGAATCAAGAACATTATCCGAGAAACTTTCGCCAACACAAACATTCAAATCAGAATTTGCAAAGACGAGATTATTACACCACCACTTGGAGACAGGCCAGGTATAATAAAAGAATGCCACGAATCCCCGATTGCAGGTCATAAAAGCGTTACGAAAACTTCCAATAGAATTCGCCAAAACTATTTTTGGGACAATCTCAAGAAACAAGTTGAAGATTATATCAGACAATGCGAAAGCTGCCAAAGAAGAAAGCTAGTTCGAGTCAAAACGAAACAACCTATGATCCTCACGGATACACCTCTCAACGTATTCGATAAAATCGCAATGGACATAGTTGGACCAATATCACCAGAATCGGAGCAAGGTCATCGTTTTATTCTCACAATCCAAGATAATCTCTCTAAATTCTCTTTTGCAATACCTCTCGTTAGCGCAACTGCGAACGAAATCGCTTTCGCATTAGTAACAGACTTTATATGCCTATTTGGCCGTCCAAAAATAATTTTGACCGATCAAGGAGCAGCTTTCATCGGAAGAGTGATGAAACAGCTAACAAAGGTCTTAAAAATTAAGCAAATTAAAACAACAGCCTTTCACCCGCAATCGAACGGATCCCTCGAACGTAGTCACCAAGTTCTCACAGACTACCTGAAACATTATACCAATAAAAAGGATTGGCATAAATGGCTCAAACTCGCAACCTTCGCTTACAACACAAGCGTACACGAAGGGACAAAATACACTCCGTACCAAATAGTCTTAGGTAGAGAAGCTCGTCTACCCTCTCAATTCGCATATATGAATGAAATCCTCACATATGACGATCATGTAAAGAATCTCGCAACTCAATTGCAGGAAGTACGAAAACTAGCTCGCGATAATCTTGAGAATGCAAAACTAAAGTCAAAAGCCCACTACGACAAGAAAATTAACCCTGTGAAATTTAAAATCGGCGACAAAATCTATTTAGTAAAAAATCCAAAGATAGGAAAATTCGATGACAATTACAAAGGACCTTACGTAATTACCAGAACATTTCCAGATCAGAATGATATAGAAATCGAGTTAGAAAACAAAAAGCGCAAAATTATACACTGTGACAGGGCGAAAATAGCACATTAAATTATACCATGAAATCGCAAATGAACTCGCTTTTCTCATTTTTCCTTCCCATTCATTTTTACCAAAATCCTATTGGTCATTTCATTTCACATACTAGGACGAATGTACCAATCAGATAGTACACTACCCGTGGGAAATACTAACTAACAAAAAAAAGAGAGAAAAAAAAGTGAAACGCTCAGTTTTTTTGCATAGACGACCATCGAACTCTGGAACAGATGCGTAGTAAGAAGTGTAGCTTTCTAAACACGTGTATGATAATCCTTAACAGAATATACTATCCCATGTATGTCGCAAAATAGTATATAAGCCAAATATTGTAACAAAATATATAAGAAAAGTATAACAAAAACATGTAATCATCGAATTAAACAAATATATACATACATGACGAATATGTAATCATTGAATTAAACAAGTATTCGTCTGAATTATAGTATATACATATACATATACATTTTAAAAAAAATATATATATAATAAAAAAAAAATAAAAAAATAATAATAAAAATTAAAATAAGATGAAAATGAAATATAATCCTTCTCTTTTATACAGTGCGAAATTTATAAAACATTATATTATGCATATTGTACTTACCTCACTGTAAATCAACAAACGATGATGATTCAAATCTTTTGCCCTCAATTCACGATTAAGCTAATTCTTAATCTAATTGAGCGGGACGCTCAATCTAAGGGAGGGAGGTGTTACGTCCTAGCTCTCACGCTAGGCCCCCCATAAATTTTTTCATTAAACAAGTACCATCGGTAGGTACGCTAACTAGCAAACATCATCATTTGTCGATATTAACTGCATACGTACCAATTAGATTAGAATTTAGCATACATTCTAATCCGAATCGTACATATTTCTCTATATATTACATAAGACAAAGTGCAACAGAAACCCTTACAGAGCACCCGTTGTCCTTAAAAGTAACACGTGCGCTCTAGCGTACCCGACTTTCCGTTATCAAACACCCTTCAGCTGTTCCCTACAGAAAATCTCAAAAACACATTAAATCTAAGATGAATGTTTTCCTCTAACATCATTCCTAATATTATTTCTCCGAAAAACCATTAATAAGAAAACGTTTCTCCTTTACATCGTCTCTAATATTATTTTCTCTGAGAAACTGTTGAAGCTCGATATCTCAAATCAAGCACACCCGAAAATATTCCCACACGCCTAAAGTCGTAAAACTTGCTCTCCTACAAGTCAAGATGTGCACGTGCAACCACTTGCATCTAGAGCAATCTCGCCCCTTTTCTAGGAAGTCTAGGCGACAGCCTAATTTTAATGACTTTTCTTCCAATCACATTTCCAGAAAAGTCCTCACTTCCAAATACAAACCAATCACAAATTAATAACTCTAAATTAATGAATCCTAGACCAATCCTTATATTTGACTATAACAAAATCTATCCCTTCTACAGCATCCTACCCCCAGAAAATCCAAAAGAACTCCTAGCCGAGGACCCAAAATTATTATTTTAAAAAGTTAGTTAGCATCGAGAGTCCGAGTCGACAAGCCAACCAAAAATCTTCAACAAACTATTCTACGCGATTTCAAGTGTTAAACTCGACTCATAAAATTCTCAACGAATAATTCCGATAATCAAATAATAGCTAACTCCGGAAATAATCTCACGTTAAAATAAGCGTAAAATTACATCAGCGAACAATTGTGAATTCAGTGTAAAACCAACCAACAATCTCATTCAAACAAATAAAACCATTTTATATTTTGTTAACTTCAACAAAATAAAAGGTGTTAAACATTATTCTAAAAAGGGTCTACAAGGCTCTAGTGGTCAACAACCCACTCAAACCAACACCTACCAAACCAAATTCGTTTAAAATATAGTATTCTGCAGCCGGTAACCGCAGACTTCAGCGTCAACGACGTCAGTCAGTCGGTAAGTCGGTTTCAATCATTCGCTAGTAAGCCGAACATATACTATCCCATCGAGACCCTGCTCTCGGGACGTAACACATGGATTGCGGATTAATAATACACACAAAGAGTGTAAAATAAAATTAATGTGTAAGTGTAATAATCTAGTGTGTATGGTGTTTTTGGTGACGATTTAAACATTGTAATTGTTAGAAGAAATAGTTTGCGGCTTGTGACATAGCTAATTGAGACTTGGGTCCTCAGCTTCAAAAAGATATTTAAATAGGCGAGGTTTGAAAGTTTCCACAGTTTAAGACAAGCGAATTTCCATCGGTAGTGAGTGCCAAAAATATATTGCTGTTAGTGTAAATGAGTTTCTAAAAGCAGCCGTGTGATGTATCGGGATGTGAAATGTATCAGGCGACTAGTTACTCGTTGCGTAAACATTGCAGGCTGGAAGAGTTCACTGCGATAGGCCGCAGCTTGATTGTTAACAATACGGTACATGACAATGCCGATAAAATACCACCTACGCGATTTGACGGCCAGCCATCCCAGTCTCCTTCGATAAGGGGTTATATGCTCATCTTTTTTGAGGTCAAATATGTAGCGAATTCCAGTGTTCAAAAGCACTTCGATTTCCATATTTAGTTCATTCGTGAGGTCATTGTAAATGACGCAACAGTAGTCCAGCACTGGAAAAACCAATGCTGTGACTAGGGTGGTCCTGACTTCAGGTGGAAGAGAACGTCGGTGATATCGTAGTCGGTACAACACCAAGTTAGTTTTGCTTGAAATACTGATAACGTGTTTGTTCCAGGATAAATTTGCACTCATAACTACACCCAAATTACGAACTTCAGTTACATATGGAAGATTTACACCGTCAATACTGATAGATGGTAAAGTATCTTGATTTAATTGACGGATATATTTGTTGCTTCCAAGTACCATAACCTTGGATTTGGACAGATTTAGTTTTAATCCATTACTCGATGCATACTTAGAAATGGCTTGAACATCTCGAGAGATAAGATTGAGTTCATCAATGACATCAGCGGGTAAGCAGCTCCGATAGATTTGTAGATCATCGGCAAAAATTAAATAGTTACTATACGAAAGTGCACCACCGATGTCATTGATGAAGAGAGAGAAAGGTAAAGGTCCGAGAACTGAGCCCTGTGGTACGCCCGTTGTTGTTGGAGCCCAGATCGAGCAGTTTCCAGAGTTATCGATACAGGCTTGAGATCTATTGGTAAGATATGAATGAAAAAGTTTCAAAACATCGTCTGAAAAACCAAAGGTGCGGAGCCTGGTAAGCAGTTTAAGATGAGATACTGTATCGAATGCTTTACTGAAATCAAACAGAATCAGTATTGTGATTTTTCTATTGTCGACTGCATGTTTAATGTCATGATTTAGACGCAGTAGTGCTGTTCGAGTGCTGAAACCGACCCGATAACCCGACTGCCGACTATCAAGCATGTTATGTCTACTGAGATAGGCAGAAACCTGATCAAATATAAGTCGCTCAAAGAGTTTAGAAGGCTCACTGAGATTCGCTATTGGCCTGGTATCACCGGGTGTTACTGGTGGATGAGACTTGATTAATGGTTTGATAAAAGCTTTTTTCCAGAGCAGAGGAAAGTGAGATAGCTGAAGACAGTTATTAAAGAGAGAAACTAATACAGGTAACATTGTAGCCAAACCCTTTCGTAAGGTAAATGAAGAAATGTAGTCAGGGCCAGTAGTAAGAGACGATGATGCTTTTGACATAATTAGTTTGAGCAGTGATTCATGTGTTATTTCAGAGAAAACAAACTTTGGTTCGTTGGCTTTCAGTGGACTCAAGGTAATTTTGAATGAATGAAAATCAAATGGTTCTGAAGTGTTAGATATTTGAGCGTAGTAGGTGTTCAATTCGTTCGGTGTAAAAAACGTGAAAGGCGATGAAATGTGTGTCCTAACTAATCCAAGATTTGAGAGTTCTCGCCACAGCGATGCAGGGTTTCTTGTTCCAGTTAGTTTCGTGAAGTAATATTTATTTTTTATCTCTTTAATATGGGTTGCGAGTTCGTTTCGGTATTGTTTATAGACCAATTTTGCAAGTATGTTTCTCGATCTCTTTGCGCGATCATACATAGTGTTTTTTAACTTAATACGTTCCTTAAGGTCGGTTGTAAGCCACGGTGCTAGTGGTCTATTTATCTTAAACGTGCGGAGCGGTGCGTGTATATTTAGAGATGCTAATGTTTGTTCGCTTAAAAGTTGTACCTTATTATCGAGTTCATGCGCAGAGGTACAAGACAAGGTTGTCAGTAAGTTTTTCGACGCAAGAAGCGAACCCAAAGTTGCCGTGAACTGAGTATCATTGAAGTTTTTCAAAGAACGTCTCGTGATTACTTTGTGGGTAGCCGACTCTGCAGGAAATTTGAAAGTTAACTCTAAGAGATCATGTGCTGCTATAAAAGGACAATCGGACTGAGAAAACGAGTAAATTTTGCACGAATGATCGACTATGAAAACATCGAGCCAGGAGTCAGAATTGTTTGTATGGTGAGTTGCTTGAGACTCAACAATGTGTAAAGCTTGGCTGTGAACAAGGTCTTTCAAATAATTTCCTTCAAAGGTGCCACCCAACAAATTGCAGTTTAAGTCGCCACCAATAATAATGTTTTCATAGAGCGGACATAATCGAACATAATCTTCTAAGAAAGCATGAAAGAGAAGTCCCTTTGGTCTTCTGTACATAGAAACAAATAATAATGGTGTATTATTAGCTGAGCGTATGTCAAGAATGATATACTCTGGCGCATTTGAAAATTGAGAAGGTGAGCACGCCAATATTTTTACTTTTAGAGGTCATTCGGTATCCTAGAATGTAGCCAAGTTTCGGAAATAGAGATAATGCGTGTAAAATTAGTTGTAAAATGAGCTCTAATAAGATCCATATGACCAGGTAGTGAATTTGCATTCAGTTGCACAACTTTTAAAAGGTTATCGTGATGATTAATGTTGTTTCTGTTGTCGCAAGGTGATCCACACTCTGGGGATGTTGAGCGTCGGGGCAGTCAGATTATTTTATTGAAGTCATCCTCGGAGTCGATGGGAATGATCTCGCAGCCGTCACTTTTGCGAACGAATACTCCTTTTGACGTGGCCCAAGAGTGTTTCCAGCCTCTATCCTTAGCGATTGATCGAACTTGATTCAGAAGTTTGAGAGTGAGCGGTGGTAGAAAATCGTTTATGGTAATATTGCCCACAACTTCAAGTCCAAAAACCTCACGGATCGATAAGACTTTCTTCTCTCGTTTCTTTAACATCACATCATCACGTATTGCCATGGATATGAAGGTGACCAAGAGTGAGTGTGATTGAGCATGATTTTGTGAGTTGCGCTGTTCGCCAATGGTACCAATCGATTTTTTTGATAGGCTACGAACATTAACGATGAAGGACATATATTTTGAAACCCCCAATGATGCAAGAACTTTATCTATCATGACCATTGGTGAGTCAGGCAGAGATGCGGGCAGATTTCGAATTATAATCCCCGGCGTGTGAAGCTGAGACTTAAGATTCTCAATAGTTGACGAAAATCCAGTCGAATGGGATTCAAGTGTTGTTTTTAGGAGATTGGTATCATCTTGTAAAGCGGTGAGGCTGTTTTTGATCATGGTGATTTCATGCACTGTAACGACTTTTCTCGTCGCTGCAAAATCTTTCGTCTCTCGGAACTCCTGGGCGCCAGCTCGTGGTTAAACGAACAAATTTCTTAACGGAATTTCTCAAGACGAAAGGATGTTACCCGGGCGTAGCCTTAGATTTTTCGGCTCAAATTGGCAGAGGGGCAGGGTGAACAGCACAACAAATATAAAATAAAATTACACGACAATCTTTCCGGAAATGACAATGACATTTAATGAAGAATAAAATTATAAAAAAAAATGTGACACAAAGGCTCGAAATCTTTCCGGAAAAGAAGTTTAACAAATGCTTGACTCTTGGGAAGCTCCCGGACACAATATTTTAACTATTCTCAGGCAAAGGCTTTGCCGTCGAACGCACAAAATACTCGTAAGTTGGACTTAAATTTGTACGGACGGTCTCGGAATTCCTCTCGGCAATTCGATAATTATACAACAAAAAACCGCGATCGTTCTAGACGCGAAATAAACGTTACGAAATTTATCCTTCCCCAAGCGTGCGCGTAACCGACCAATATCGCTCTTTTTCCTCACGACACACGTGTCGATCAAATTCCCAAAATAAAGAGAGCTCTCAAACGATAATTACAAAGACCAAAATGCAAAGCGAAACGACAGCTCACCGCTCTGGTTTCAGTAGACGGATCCCGGAAAATTACACGGAAAACCCTCTCGAAAATATCGGCACTGCCGCTTTCTTGGTCGTCTCGGCAACGGCTCGGAAAAAGACGTCTACTCTCGTTGTGGTCCCAAACGTAAGTCATCAAGCCTTTCCGAAATCGCGGGTACGCGGACTAGGGTCCTAACCCCCCACCCTTTGTCTACTCGCGGATCCTACCGACTAATGAAGGTTCTCGATATTTCGGGAACTTTCCGTCCGTTGACTTTGAATTTCGCTCCGCCTCCGAAGGATTACGGAAGCTGCCACGGTACGTCGATACTGTCGACTTTCGTTATCGAGACCTCCTTTGTCCCCACGAGATTAGACGACGCCAGGTGAGGGCTTCGAGTTAGCGACCCTCGCTTGATTTGTCCCGCAACTCCTTGACTCGAGATGACCTTGGATTCCTCCAGACCTCGCCTGCTCTCTCTTTGACTCTCTCCTTGCTTCCGGAAAGCCGTCGCTCGCTCATACATGAAATTCATTTACATACAATATTACTAACAAATCGGTACGCTCACGCTTGACCCCTTGTTGACTTTGCTCGAGAGAAATTCCTTCTCGAGAGTGCACGTGCTCCTCCGTGCCGTTGCCAGAATTAACAAATAAAGTGACGGGCAAAATAACCACGTCACAGCACATTGTCTTCTTGAGACCGGACAAGGTCAGTTGTGACAGAGCAAAGTTCTGATGTGACAGTACGTAGCTCAGCAATATCACGCACTGCCGTGTTTATTGTATCGCAAAGATTGTCAAATTTCCTTAGCATTAATTCTTGAAACGAGTTTATAGTCGAATTAATCGAGAGTGTATGAGCCTGAAGTTGTTTCATCACTTCATCAAGTGTGGTTGTCGATGTAGACTGCGATGTTGTAATAACGGTCATCGATGATTATTTTAATCGACATGGGCCGCAGCGAAAATCATTGAAAGTTAGACTGTCGTTTAGATCGAGTTCAAACTTAGTTGAAGCGCAGGTTATATGAAATGTTTCATTGCAAGGGCCTGTGCAGACAATTACATCGTTTATTGCCATTCTATTGCATTCTCCACAGCGTTTACCCATGTTTGAACTGTTTAAAGTAAACAAGAATGTTGCCAAAAGTCTTTCAAAGTGAGAGATTATCAATGGGTAAAGCAGTGGCAGCGACTCAAGAGTGTGAGTGTGATTACTAGCTGCCGGTAAAACAGATAAGCGATAAATAGTTCGAATTGGGAATCTGTCAGAGCAAACTTGAGTGCTTGTCACCAGAGCGAGTATCGATCATTAATCAGTACTGGTAGATGGAATGATTGTGTATGTAGATCATATAGCTGCCGGTAAAACAGATAAGCGATAAATAGTTCGAATTGGGAATCTGTCAGAGCAAACTTGAGTGCCTGTCACCAGAGCGAGTATCGATCATTAATCAGTACTGGTAGATAGAATGATTGTGTATGTAGATCATATGTGATAATCGATCGTCGCGGTGAAAATGACCAGTCACCGTGACAGTTTTAGGTTATGGAGTTAATTTTTAGCTAATGAATGAAATTTTTGTGACGTTAGAGACCTAAATAAATCGAAAATAATATCTTCCGATCGATACTACAACAACTTATGTTCGGGTACTGTTCAATACGTTTTCAATGTTGTTGTGAAGTAAGAAAAAAAAAACACTAATAACCGTGACACTTTGGCGGCACTTTGTCTATTCCGAGGAAAAAGTTAATTTAGTTTAAAACACTTAACGATGTGGATATTACACTGCACTATAGATTATCAGTAAAAGATAATAAATCAAACTGTTGTTTTATAATAATGTTGAGATCGAACTTTGATATTTATTGTATTAAATTATAACTTTATGCGGAGCAGTTCTTTGACACGTCTCTGACGTCTCCGAGAGAGAGAGAGAGAGAGAGAGAGAGAGAGAGAGAGAGAGAGAGAGAGAGAGAGAGAGAGAGAGAGAGAGAGAGAGAGAGAGAGAGAGAGAGAGAGAGAGAGAGAGAGAGAGACAAGTTGAAGTTGAAGTTGAATTTATTTTATGCTCTAGTGAAACTATGGGGCAATGATGGAAAAGTACAGTAGTGGAGCAGTTGTTGAGAGATTGCTTGATTGATTGATTGAATTTATTTTTAAGCCTTGGCGTGAGCCTTAAGGCAAGGAGTACAAAACGAAATAAAATGAGGAATAACCTCATAACGAGAGTGCAATGAAAGGTGCGAATAATACATATCTCTGCTTAAGAGAGTGCAAAAGAGTCATGATCACAATCATAATAAATGAGGAATAACAATCATGGTGACCACTAGGTGGTTGCAATAAACACAAGGCACAATAAACAAAGTAGAATTAAGAAACGCAAGTATAAACGCATCAAATAATATTAAGATAAACGCAGTATAAAGAAAACGCAGTATAAAGAAAACGCACCGATAACAAAGTCGAATTGAGAAACACAAGTATAAAACGCATCAAATGATATTAAGATAAACGCAGTATAATAGATAAACGCAGTGTAAAAGCAAACGCAGTGCAAAATAATGAAAAGATGAATGCAATAAATAATGAAGATAAGCGCATAAAGCTTGAAAAAATAGCAAGAGCAGGTAGATGTGCAGCCCAAGTAGTCACACGCCGCTGACAGGATCGCTATCCACTGCCAATAAGTGGGCTAACAAATTTTTCTTGAAAAGAGCTAGAGAATTAGAAGAGGTAACGTGAGTAGGGAGCGAATGCCAAAAATACATTGCGGACAAGACAAAGGAATTCCGGTAGGAGGCAGTGCGGTGAGTGGGAATAAGGAAAGTCAGTGGAGTTGTGAGACGAGAAGGGCGAGTAGCTGGCCGTGCCGGTGGAAATAATTCAATAAGGTATGACGGGGCATTGCCCTTGAGTATATTGAACATCATTACACCCAAGAAATACAGTCTTCGAGCCTTTACAGTCAACCAACCAAGACGCTGGCGATAAGGAGTTATGTGGACGTCATAACGTAAGTCAAAAATGAACCTGATAGAGTAATTAACCAATCTCTGAGAGAGAGAGAATGAATGAATGAATGAATAAATAAATTTATTATGCCCTGAAAATGAATTCGTGGGCAATGAAGTGCAAAAAAGTATCATTACAAGATGTAACTTAGCCTAAAAACTTAAAACTAACAATGCAGAAATAATAAAAGTAGAAACACGTGAGTAATACGTGCGCACGCAATGGACGCAGCAGATCCAAAGGTCTGAAACAAGAGAAAGATTGCGCAAGAGAGAAAGTAAGCATAACAGCTAGCAAAAATAAGAGGAAAAAAATAAAAAAGATCTATGACAATGGCTGTGACTCCAGAAGATATGCACGCAAATCCTTCTTGAACGTGGAAAGGCACTGAGTGGATGAGATATTGACAGGGAGTGCATGCCAAAAATAAGAGGCAGAAAGCACAAAAGAGTTACGCAGGGTGGTCGTGCGATGCAAAGGTATTGAGAAAGTAGGTAGAGAATGGAGCCGAGGTGGACGAGTTGGAGGAGGAGCACGAGTAAAAAGATCAGAGATGTAGGATGGAGCATTTAACTTGAGCAGTTTGAAGACAAAAATGCCCATAAAATAGTTTCTCCGATTAGCAACGGTGAGCCATGATACAATATTCCGATACGGTGATATATGCACATCACGACGTAAGTTGAAAATGAACCGTATGCAATTATTGACGAGTCGCTCCAAAATCAGATTTTGCTCTCCCGTTAGATCATTATAAGCAAGACAACAATAGTCAATCAGAGGAAATACAAGTGCGGAGATGAGCATAATGCGTAATTTTTGAGACAGGAGATTTTTGTTATATTTTAGGCGAAAAAGGGTGAAATTCACTTTGGCCGAGATATGCAAAACGTGTTTATGCCAGGACAGATTCGATTGCATGATGACGCCGAGGTTGCATGTATGATTAACAAAAGGAAGCTCAGTTTCGCAAACCTTGATTCGAGGGAGAACAGCATAATTTATTTAATTGATATACGCCCCACTACCCCGGACCATAACCTTCGACTTCGCAAGATTCAACTGAAGTCCGTTATTTACAGCATAATCAAAAATATGATTGACATCGAGAGTTAGATCGGATAGAGCACGAGCCAAATCACTGGGATAGCAGGTAAGATAAATTTGTGTATCATCCGCGTAGGTGAGGTATTTGGTATGACCTAGACCAATGCCAATGTCGCGGATGAAGAGAGAAAAAAGAAGAGGGCCCAGGACCGAACCCTGTGGGACACCCAGATTGGTGTCACACCAGGAGGAAACAGTTCCTTTGTCATCTACAACTGCCTGAGTTCGATTCGATAAATACGAAAAGAACCAGGCAAGTGCACCATCCGAACAGCCCAAGATACGCAGTTTGCGAAGAAGCAGGTGATGCGGGACCATGTCAAATGCCTTGCTGAAGTCGAAGAGAACTAACACCGTCAGTTTCCTGTCATCAACCGCCTGCCTAATGTCTTGATTGAGTTTAATCAGAGTGGTCATTGTACTATAACCCTTTCTGAAGCCCGACTGAAAAGGATCAGCCAGATTATTGACCGTGAGAAAATCAGTGACCTGACCAAAGACAATTCGTTCCAGGGCCTTAGAGAGTTCAGCAAGATTCGCAACAGGTCTGGTGTCTGATGGAGACACCGGTCTTAAGCAGGGGGCGAATAAAAGCGCGTTTCCATAAAGACGGAAAATGTGAGAGACGTAGACTGGCATTAAAAATGTCTAGTAAGTTGTTAAGTACGAGTGGAGCAGCTGTATTTATAGCAAAATTTGAAAGCAAGTCAGGTCCTTGGGATAGCGAGGAGGAATGGGAAACCGAAAGAACAGAAACCAGCGACTTAATGGTGATCTCAGCAAAATGGAAAACTGGCTGATTAAGAGACAAGGATGGGAGATTCAGGGAAGACGGAGAGTCGGGGTAGCGGTCATTTGAAGTGGAAATGGCGGTATAATATTGATTGAGCTGATCAGGAGAGAAAAAAGTGAAAGGAGAAGAACCTCTAGATTTAGTAAGGCGGAGAAAAGACAGCTCCTTCCATATTCTGGACGGATCAGAAATCGACGAGATACGGCGGCAATAAAAATTGTCCTTAGCTGCGCGTAGTTCAGTGCAAAGTGCGTTGCGGTAATGACGGTAGACCGCCATGGCTAACAGATCACCGGAGCGCCTAGCCTGGTTATCGAGCCTGTTCCGATTTTTGATTTTTAAGCGGCGTGCATCTGTGAGCCATGGCGCGGTAGATCAATTTGTGGTCCATTTAATGAGCGGAGCATGGATGTCGAAAGACTGAGAGATGGCTGTGGAAACACTATAAACAGTATTGTCGAGCTGATTGGTAGATGATAGAGCAGAGATAGTTGCGAGATTCAGCCGGGACAGAGAAGATGAGAGCGTGGTCAGAAAGTCAGCCACCACAAATCGTTTAAGGTCCCTGCGAGCGATCGTGTGAACAGGGCGAGGATCCGGTTGGAATTTGTAGGAGAGTTCGAGCAGGTCGTGGCCCGCAATGAAGGGAGCAGCAGATTTAGTGAAAGACAGGATTTTAGAAGAACAGTCAACTAGAAAAACGTCAAGCCAAGAGTGGGAAGTGTTGGTGTGGAAAGTTGCTGAAGACTCGAGGATGTGAAGCGCATTTGAGTCGGCAAATTCACGAAGAGAGTTGGCCTCAAAATTATTTTGCAACAAATTGCAGTTCAAATCGCCGGTAACAATAATATTTTGGTATTTAATAGCAAAGCTGGACAAGATATCGGCAAAATTGTGAAACAGCATGCCCTTTGGGCGCCTATACATAGTAGCAAACAGTATCGTTCGGTCCTGAGCATTGCGAATCTCACAGATCAAATATTCCGGCGCATTAGAAAATTCCGGTTTAGAAACAGCCAATAATTTAAATCGTAGAGTATTGTGAATGTAGCAAGCGACCCCGCCACCCCGCTTGCCAACTCGATCATTGCGCACAATAAAGTAGCCTGGCAGATGCACAAGGTCATCAGAAATACGATCGTGAAGCCAAGTTTCAGTAACCGAGATAACGTGGTAAAAATTATCGGCAACGTGTGCAGCAAAGAAGGGAAAATGGGCAAGCAGTGAATTTGCATTGAAAGAGGCAACCTTAAGGGATGACGTGGACGATTACCCATCCACATTAAGCAGAGGCTGCTTCGCATGCACTGGGAGTCACGCTAGTCGGTTTAGCTCTGACTCAAACTGAAGGATAATAATGTCCGAACAACCCTTCCTCCTGACCTTGACAACGCCACGATTTGCCCAAACATGATTAAGTTTAAGTTCCTTAGCTCTGGATTAAGCCAACAATAGCAGCTTGTGAATGTGAGATGGGAGCAATTCACTTATGAAAATACGATCATCAGAAAGGCGTCTGCCTTTCTGGCAGACGCTTTCTCGAGAATGAAGTCACGAGTGGTCGGTGAATTCATGCGGATGACCAAAGATTTCTTGGTCGTCGTGGTCGCCATAGAACGGAACGTTCCATTTGGAACGCCCAAAAAAGTAAACACAGCGCATACAATATCAGAATCGGAGAGAGAGCGATTTCCAGGGAGACCACGAATAACAAGTTCCGGAGTAGTTGAGGGCGCAGGCACAGCAGAGATAGATGGTGTAGTGCTGATGATGGAGGACATCCGTGAGCAGGCTTAAGAGCATTCAATTCCTCAATGTGGCGCTGATTTAGCGAATTAATCTCTTCAGCGGACTCATGGGTTTGACGTTCATTGGCCTCAACTCGTGATACAAGATCGTGTTGGACAGCAGACAAGCAAGAAACCTTTTCTCGCAACGTTGACACCGTCTGAGAGACCCCAACCACAATGCTCTGAATGTCCTGATATTGCTGCGCCATGTCGAGCTTCAGATCTTCGATTTTTTTTATCCAATTCGGCATCAAAAGCAGCAGTGTTAGCCTGGAGCTGGCGCATCACATCGTCAATAATGTAGCGTGGCATGGAGATGGCTGCAGCATCCAAAAAAGGGGCCTCCTGAGGCGAGCGGTCGGGTGACGAATTGGGGGAACGTTCGAGGACAGTAGATCGACGTCTCATGCATTGCTCCTATTTAAATGCCGTTGAGTCATATTCCGAAGGGTCAAATTTGTATGCCGATTTAATGCAAGAAAGATGGAACTCACAAGGTGGAGAGCTCTTTGCGCTTGATGACGCCATTGCAAATACCACAATACGAAGGCATTATAATACCCACGAGTTTAGGTGATGTCAGTGTCAATGGAAATAAAACGGCGGTAATATGACGGCAGAGTTATGTACGGCTGATTTCAGCAGTCGATAAGACAGATCACGAATAGATCAATATGGATCCGAAGGTAACTCACGGTCGATGATGGATCAATATCAACGGCGAAGATCGATGGGTCGGTGGAGAACATAGGTAACGAAGATTCAAGATAGGTGGCAGCACAGGTTCAGCCAGACCACAGCACCGGCACGAGAAAAGATGACAGGCGATGATCTCGAATGAGTGAGGTTAGGATGACCCGTCAGCCAGAAATGCATAATCTCATGCAAGGGATGAGAGAAAACGCCAATATCACTAATAAAGGTGATAAAAGCAAAAAGAGCATGCCAGTGAACCTGCAACCAAAGGGCCCGAGGGCAGGAGGCAGCAGAAAAAAATCGAAAAAGCAGAGGCAAAGAAGCACACAACAGGCAGTACTCACGTGACAACTGAGCAAGAGAGAGAGAGAGAGAATACGATCAACATTGACTTTGACCGGCACACGTGGCGGGATTTCTCTTCGGCTCGACCCTCTAAACGGCTACCTTTTTTTCTGCATTAAATAATTCAGTTTTGGTTGTTTTGGTTTTTATGAATTCATTTTTCATCATTTGATTTTCAATCGGAATTTGAACGTCTTATTTTCGATTTTCGCGTGTGCGCCGAGTGTCGACTGAGCGTCGTCCGTGAACGCCTTCTTTCCATTTTTGCAGACGCGCTGATTGTCAACTGAGCGGCGTCCTGACCGCTTCGAAAATTGAATGTCGTGTTCAAAATCCTTTTCAATTCCAGCAATAGAATCGACATTCCATTAGAGAATATATCGATTAAGGTATTCAAACCTGAGAAAGATTGCAAAGGACGCGAGAGAGGGAGAGGGATAGAGAGGGAGAAAGTGGGAGAGTGCGAGAGAGAGAGAGAGAGAAGTACGATTTACAACTCCTTCATCTGGTGTACGTTGCCGAATTTTTCATTTAATGCTTACAAAACCGTCATTCCATCATTGACATTGGTTTAACCGTTTGATTTTTTCTTCCCTCTCCTGGCCAGTTTCAATCGATTCGACAATAACGTCATTTCCTGCTGGGCCTTGCTGTTCATTTTGCTTTCAATCATCGCGTAATATTCAGCCGAGAAGGTGACAGATGAGTTAGCGCATGAAGTGGAGGTCGCCATATTCATTGAACAAAAGGGAACGTTATTTTTTTTTCATGCATGCTTATTAATCTGTGAACGGTTCTCATTTCAATAACCAATTGTAAAATTTTGCAAAATGCCGCTGGTAATTAAGAGGTCTCGTGGTTGAAAGTCGTATAAAAGCTTGTCATCGCGGCAGCGACGAGCAATTAAGAGGGAGCTGCAAAAAAATAGGTTGCGCCAAATCACATCGTCAGAGCCCGCTTATACAGCACGTGTTACTTCTTCCGATGATACAGATGATCATTCCAAACCAGCGGACTGTACTCCTATGATTGTAGAGTTTTTCGATTCGCGTACAGATTCCGTGAGCACGGTCATTCCGGATCACATTTCAAATCCTGATAGCGACGTCGGTGAAAATGATGGTGGTAGTGATAGTTCCGCGTCATCGTCGAATCTTAATACTGAATCGATGGAAGGGTCTGAACTTGACAAAGCGTCAGATACAGAGTTCGGCGGTAGCTTTCGCGATGAGCTCGCCTCATCGTTGGTCGGTAACGGCATCAGTCACCGCGCAGGTGATGATCTTCTCAAAATGCTGAAGAAACATCCGTGTTTCTCAACCCTTCCGTAGTCTATCAAAACAATTTTGGGCACTTCGCGCAAGTCGGTCGAGTTGTATGACGTACACCCGGGGGAATATCTCCATTTGGGGGTAGAGTTTGCCATCACGAGTATCCTCGATTCGGTAGCCTTCGATAAAATTCCAGCTCGCTTGGAAGTTGATTGGAACACTGACGGAGCTAGTCTCGATAACTCTGGTAACAGTCAAATATGGCTAATCCAATGCAAGATTCCCAACGTAATAAACTCCCCGGTGGGATTGATAGGAATATATAGAGAACCGAAGAAACCTACAAGCGCTATGCAGTATCTGAGATATTTCATTGAAGACGTAAATCGAATCGTAGCCGAGGGAGGCGTTCTCTATCAAGACTCGAGGTATCCTCTGTTTCTCCGAAGTTTTATAGCTGATGCACCAGCTCGTGCTTTCATAATGGGTCACATGGGCCACAATTCAACCAATCCTTGTTCGAAGTGTAAAATTTCTGGTCAGCAGCTGGGGAGGCGTATGTCTTATGAACAAATCGATAATGTACCGCGAACGGATGAGGATTATTTTCGCGAAGTCGACGAAGATCATCAGCATGCCGCCGAAAGTCTCCTCGCGCATCTGCCCATGGGTCCCGTATCCCAAGTTCTGTTTGATCCCATGCATCTTTTGTATCTTGGTGTTATGAAGCGATTGCTTATGGCTTGGGTTCACAGAAAGTTTTTGATAACGTCTAGCTTATGCGCCAGAGATATTGATTTAATTTCAAGAAGACTCGAATCTTTGTGTGACTGGTGCCCCACTGAATTCGCGCGGTTACCTCGTTCGTTAATACGCTATACCCGTTGGAAAGCCACCGAGTTCCGCCAATTTTTTATATATTCCGAAGTCGTTGTTCTTCATGGTATACTGCCCACTGTTTTGTATGAGCACTTTTTACTGCTCAGCAACGCCGCGCGAGTCTTGGTTTCTACCAATCCTTCCCGTCAACATCTGGCGTACGCAAGAATTGCTTTGAAACTGTTTGTCGTCCAATGCCCACGCCTTTACAATCACGATTTTGTTAGCTACAACGTTCATGGATTGTTGCATCTTGTTGACGATGTTGAATGCTTTGGGCCCGCAGACACGTATTCCACTTTCCCTTTCGAGAATGCGATGCAATATTTTCGCCGGTATGTCAGAAAACCACACTTGACTTTACAGCAAATAGCGAATAGGATAACGGAACGCGTTCAGGTACGACTCGCTTCGCGGCCGTGCATGAATAAGAATCAAGCTCCGGTCGCGCTCAATCCGCATGATGACGGTCCCCTATCTCGTGAGATTATCCTAGGCGATGTTGCTCAATTTCGTCGTTTAAAAAGTGAAAACTTTCTCCTAAGTACCAAAACTCGTAACCGTTGTTGCTTGCTGAAAAATTCTGGAATATGCGTGGTCGAAAATATAATTGTTCATCAGAGGACTATTTTCTTGGTTGTAAAAAAATTCGATTCGGTAGAACCATTCTTCGACGTCGGCATTCCGTCGAGTCAAGTCAAGTTTTTCAAGTGTCAACGACTCGGCCAAGCCATTTCCATGGTCGCCTTTAGTAATATTCACGCCGAGTGTTACATGATGCCTTTGTGGTCACCCCGCCATATCGATGATAATGGTAGGGAAATAATTGCCGAAGGCATATTTATTGTTGCCGCGATGGATTTCGTCACTCATTAGCAGACGGTCACAAGCGCGCACGCTTTTTCATCCACTGCTTAGAAAACTCATGATTATTCCTTCTGTATCGACTAGACTTCGAGTGTGTGCGCGAAATCGATCCTTCCGCACCGGCATGTTACCTATATGCCCTCCCTGTTCATAAATAGATATACGCACGTTTTATTGTCAAATACACAGCATGAATAAAAGAAAATAATGAAATTCCACGAATTCCACGGCCAAATTCGTCGGAATCCGAACCCGAGGTTTCTGACAACTAGATACAATGGCAAGTGCAGAACTGACGATCCTGTCAACGAAGGAGATCGCCGTCACCCCCGGATTCACAAATTTCAACCGTAAGATCACTGTTGCGCCCGCATAGCAACCAATTCCATAAAAATCACGACATTAATCGCCAGCAACAGGAAGTTGACCTGTCGTGCACGCGCCGTTCCAAAAGCGCATCCCTCAGCAAGTTGAACGGACTTCGCTGCAACTTCGAGGCCAAATCAAAATGCTAACGATCAAACTCAGCATCGACCGTCCCGATCTACCTGTACAATAACCCCAAGGCATCGGACGATCGATTGCCCACCACCAATCTTTACCACTTCCAATTAATACCACCTCCACAAACAATTGAAAACCCCTAGTTAATAAAAAGGGAAAGCAACGCCCAAATAGGGCACTCTGCGATCAGACACCAAAACATCAGATCATTATTCACGTCAATTGGTCTCGAGGCATTTATACCCGATTGTATCAAACTTATCCACAATAAACCTTAGAAGTTAAAACTGAAAGTATTGGGTTGGAGTTTAACTCAACCTTGGCAATATCCCGAATAAATCAGTCCCAACCAAACTCGTGACCACGTGACGATTTGCACGGGCACAACATTGGTGGCAGCGGTGGGATTGCCACAACTCAAGAACTCGACTACAACTCTGAGGTGAAAAGGAAGTTTCGCATAACGCCAAAAGTAGGACGACATCAGTCAAGTATCCGAGGACCAGCCGAACAAGGACAACGGGCGCCCCAAAGCTGTTCAAACTCGACACCCATGGAACTGATAGAAGCGAGCATAGAATCCGAATCTTCTTTAGTAAGAAAACTGGCGGTAGAACGCTACGTGAAAAAATTAGCGTTATCCAATTTCAAACGAGGACTCAAAAAGGAGTACCAAATCCTCGTGAAAGCTAAAGGGTACCCAGATTTAACCGCAGCAATAAAAGGGGCCCAAAACGAAGAAATAGTCCTGCAAGGCTACGAATCTGTAGCAAAACAGACGCACCCCGAGAGGCGTCAAGAATTTTGCCAAAAGTGCAAAAAACCCGGACATTCGGTCAAAGACTGCCGAAGCCCAAATTCGCCAAACGGACGAAACAATTTACCTGTTCCTACAGGTAACATAGGAGTAATAACCTGCACCTACTGCAAAAAATCAGGCCATCATTGGAAGGAATGTCGCAGTAGGCTTAGGCAACGAAACCAGGGCCAAAACGGTTCTGGACAGAGCCAAAATAACTCTCAGCAAGGAAATTCTGGAAGAAACCGCAGGAATTTCAACGGACGAACCGGAAATAACAACTATAACCGTAACAACAACAACCGTTACAACAACAACCGTAACAACAACCGAAACAACAACGGAAACAACAACGATTCCCGCAATACGACAGGTGAAACGTCGAACGACCAGAAACCTACAGTAGGGTCATTCACGGTCAGCTCCATCGAGGCTGGCCAGGAATTCACCGTCAGCACCATTGCCGAGCAACGAGCTACAGGTCAGCTCAAAACTAATGGGTCGAACGTAACCCATGCAGGTATCCAAATATGCGAAATAAATCCCTTCGGCGAGCGATTTCTACATCGCATCACTGCAAGCAAAAGAGAAAGTTCTCACTCTCAAAGGCGATACAGGAGCACAATGCTGCTTGATAAAAAAAAAAGTGCAATTTTTCCGGACACCAAAGCATACAACGAGACAATCGAGCTGAAAGGGGTCGGAGGAAACGTTTTCCACGCAATATGGAAAGTGGACCTGGTGTTGGAAACGCCAGCAGTAAACGTGCGCCACGGATTCTTCGTCATCGACGACGCGATCGGAATCAACACCGACGGAATCCTGGGCATGGACTTCATAAAAAAGCACAACGTGGACATACTCGGTGGCCGTTCAATAAAAATTTACGGACACACCGAAACATTGATCGACGGAAGCGGAAAACTGAAATTACCAGCCCGTTCCAAGAGCGTACACTACGCCAAAACCAAGCAACGAAAGGTAGGTTGCGTGGTCGCCGCAGAAATATCGCCAGGCATCACGATGGGCGGAAATACCGTCACTACAGGACTCGCATGCCCTATTGTCCTAAAGAACTCCCTGGAAGAAGAGGTCGTAATAAACCGACCCACCGTAGAAATAGAAGAGTTCCAAAACGAGTCCAAACCGGAACCTAAATCGGAAGAAAAAACTCCTGAAACCAACGCAATAAGCAGACAGGAAAGGCAAGAAAAACTCTGGAAGGAATTGGGAAGTCAAGCACATCTCAATCCGGAGGAAGAAAAATTCCTAAGGGAATTCAGCAACGAATATTCCGACGTATTTTATCTCAAGGGAGAAATACTAGGGACAACGGATCTTGTGAAACACCGTATACATACACGGGAAGGCGCCGTGCCGGTAAATATACGGCCATATCGGTTGCCAGAAACGCACAAGACAGAAGTGATGGGGTGGGGCTTAATATTAGGAATAACCAAATTGTCGAACAGTTGATAATTCGAAATTTTAGTATTCATAATATTAAATAAATGAAAAGTAAAAAAGTCGAAATTTATATTTTGGATAGTAAATTAAATTGAATGCACATTTAGAGTAATATTTTTTCTTCGAACGCGCATTTATTCGAAAATTTATATTCAGATTATCTATACTTCAAACGCAGATAACATAGAATATGCTAATGTAAAAATATGATATTTTCGAAATTCAAAATGCCGAGCACTTCTTTTAATGATGGACCAAAATGTATACCGTTAATAATTCGAAATCGAATTTTTCGAATGAGCAAAAGTTCGAAATACGTAACATCGAACGTTCAAAATAGCGAACGGCCGAAAGGCGAACGTCGAAATAGCGAACGCTGAAAAAGCGAATATACCACTACTTTTTGTTATCGTGAAGCTGGAACCTCGAGTACATTTTTTCACATACGCACATTGAAAAAATGCATTACGTAACTTAAATGTAATTCAGTAGAGTAAACGAAGTGTAAGCTTGGCCAAATTTCTTCAAAGCAAGCCCCGACCGCCACAACTCGCCGCCGATAAAATAGATCTCTGTCACTCTCCTCCTACCGACCTTGTACAAGTTTTGTTCTGGTTAGAAAACGTTGATTTTGAATCTTGATTCACTGGACAAAAACGCTCATGTTCATTGTTCGCCATTTTTAAAGTCAAATTTTCGAATTTTCGTCGTTTATTCATTGTGACGTAACATTTTGCCACGTCACTCGCACGAATGCCTGTCGACCAGTGGACCGGGTTTTCGGTCCAATTTTCGGTCGCCACTCGTCGAGACAACGGACAGGGCATTTGCGGAGACTCAAGGCGTCGTAATTATTACTATCTTTTATTATCATTTTATTTTATACGACATTATTTTATTGAATTGTACACGAGCCCAGCCCGACCATCAAAGTACCTTCGCGAGTTTAAAGAAATTATCGCGAACTACCGAGATGGATCATTTAGTTTATTGTGTTATTTTTAAATATTCGAGGTTTCCGGAGTTGGCTGGAGAATACCGAGAAACCTGAGACGCGATATTACCTTCCTAACCATTGCCTTTTGTGTTGTTGCGCTTCTCGTGCGCTCACTCCGACGCGGGTTTCTCGCGAGGGAAAACATTTTGCCTTGTGCCATGCTTAGCCGCCCCGTTTCTCTCAAGGCTTTCGCCCCCATTAGACGTTCCAGTCGCAATCATCGTGGCTGCTGGTGGACGTTCGGAGGCACACGCTGGTTCCGTAGCCATCCGTGGATGCCCCTTGTGGCCTCCTCGCCGAAGCAACCGAGTAGTTGCACCGTCCACAGCCGTACCCTCGGGTGCCACGGTCCGCTAACCCCGGCGCCTCGTCTTAGCGGGATTCGGGAAAAATCTTGGGGCGGAGGTACTGTTCTGCCTATGTTGGCGTGTGGGCCCACCGCGACTCGCTTGGTCGGCGAGTCGCGACGGAGGCCTCCCCTCCTCCCCGTCAGGGACGTCGCCCGGATCCCCAGAGGAAGCGTATCCGAGGCATGGATCAGCAGGACGTAAGGGGACGATTTTCGAAGGAGAGACGGTCAGCGGTAAGGTAGAGGCGAGTTCGTAATTTTCGAGTCGCGTACCGTCGATTTTGCAATCGGCGGTACGCGCCATTCAATTTGCCGCGGAATATCACGTGGCCCGGCAACAGCCTAGTTCGCGCCTAGAGCGTGCTAGCGCTGCCTCGCGTGAGACCTGTTGCTGTGGTGGGGACAGCGCGAGAATCGGGAACAACGAGATTTGCTAATAGCTTCGCAAATCAGTCTTCGACAAGTGCCTGTCCGGAGTAGTGACACCTTCCTGGACCGACTTCCGTGGCCTTGCTGCCTTTTTGCCTTGCTACCGTGTTATCTTTTGCTTTCGCTGCCTTGGTTGCTGTCGTCACCTGGACCACGAGTTTCTCGGTAAGCCCGTTCTGATCTCCATTGACCCGATTGTTTTATTCGGCAATTATATTGTATTGCGATCCCCGGAATGGCGAAATTTGTCGGCTGTTCCGGGAGATTATTTCGTTAGGGTTTTTGCGTTCGCGGGAAGAGCAGGTTGACATTTTCGGGCTTGACCAGCTATCCGTCCCTGGCTTTTCCCCGTTCATTCGAGTCGTTTTCGCGGCCGAATAAAACAAGGCGGGTTATTAAGCGATGGCGTCTCAAATGATTTAGTTTCCGTTTTGCCGCGTCTTGTATATTTTTCGCGAGAACTTTGGCGTTCTTTAGAGTCTTGTAGTCCGTTAATTAATTTCGATCTCGGTATTTCTCATGTCGCAGAATTCTTCGAGCGACGAGAAAATATATTTTCTTTCGTTGTGCTAAAGTCGCCGCTCGGAGAATTCCTTTTGTCGCGCGTGGCCTCGAGCCGGCCAGCGCGCAAGCGTTTGTATTGGTTCTATCTCTCTCGCTCTCGCGTCGTGATTAAGAACGCTACGGCGAGGCGTAAAGTCTGTTGTTCGCGAATGTATTTGTCGATATTTCGGTGATTCGAGCTCGGCTTCGTATTTATTTTATCTTTGCACGTGTCGTGCGTTTTCGAGTATTCTTTTGTGCTTTAATAATTATTTCGAGTCCGTTCGTTACGTTGTTTTCCTTACGTACTACCAGGAGCTTTTGCCTTCGAGTCCCGACTGACGATGTATAATTTTTGCATTCCTGCGCCTCAACTTTCGTTGTATCTCTTTTGCCTTACGAGACCTTGCGTTATCTCAGTATTGCCTTGTGTTTAGAGCCGATTACCTTTTGCCTGTCGTCGTTGACCTGAGCTGCTACCTTAGCCATGGCGGTCTGTGAATTTGATGACGTCTTACCTTTGTTTACCTTGCGCGCCTTCTTGGCACGGCGTCACAAACACAGCAGTCGCCTGGCCACAGCCAGAATAGCGTTCGGCATTGGCTACCTTCGTTACCACTTGGCAATACGTGAGACATTTTCGCTTTCGTTTTCTATCTTATTCTTGTGTTCTCGTACCGCCGGAGCTGCCTGCCTTTGCTCTTGGTCGATCGGTGGTTTGGCGGCGGTTACCTTGCCGTATCTTTTTGGGCGTTGCGCCGCCGACCTTCCGATCGCCATGCTGCAGTTCCGACGTTATCTTTTGCCTTTGCTTAATTCCGTCCATCGGCAGACGGAGACCTTACGCCCTGGCAGTACTCGCGCAATTTTGTGATTTTCTTTGTAATGGGCCGGTGATACACCGTCCCGATTTTCTATTCAATCCTCTCTTGTAATCCTCCCGAAATATTATTCAAATAAATGCCCTTGTTAACTTTTATTTTTGCCGTCTAGAGTCCATTATTTCGTTTTGTTTCGCTATCCCGCTGTTACTCTTTCCCCAAAAGAATCACCCCCTCCACCCCTTAGTATCTCAGTATGGAGCTGAGTGGCTGGACCGCCTCGGTCATAATCGTCTTTCGTGCATCCCGGCCAAATTTGATGCGCGAGGGTGGGCGAATCAGAAGTCGGCCTTGGCCGGCGGTACGTTGTACCTGGCGCCCTGTCCACTCTCGCGGCCGAGGGATCGCACGAGGGGCGATATGAGCCGAGAAGGGACTAGGTGGACCCCTCCGGGAAAATCTACGTTACATCATATAAGACCGTTTTATTTCGAGCAAGTTCAAAGAGTTGAGGTGAGAATAAGGAAACGACAAACAAAACCGACAATTCAGAATTCAGAATCACCATACAAGACGGAAGGTAAGATTGAATTTGGAAATATTATATATTACAAATTAATATTAAAACATGATTGTCGTACAACTATTTTATATGTTATTGCCAAGTGAGTTCTGTGTTCTATTAAACAATACGCTCGTTTTTAGATGATTTTACAGAGTGGCTTATTTTGGATGTGGTACAAATTATATCGGCTCGGCTAAATTAAAGCAGGAAAACTTGAAACAATATAATACTCAAGAGTAATTCCAGCAGTCTCTGATTTCTATCAAGAACGGTGAAAAACGTGCCAATTTATTAGTGGACGACGCCCCAAATGAAATTTCCGGAGGCGATATGAAGAAAAATATTAAAAAGACAAAACGATACTCCAAAGGATGACAAAGTGACGTTCAATTTTAATGAAAAACTTTACAATATAAACAATTTGTTAACAAGAGTCAAAAAAAAACATACGCAGTGTTTTTTTAAATAAATATTTACAGAATAAAATTTTTTTGCATTCTTAAGCGGAACTATAATTCCTTAAAAAAATTGTTATCTGCTATGAATTTGATACATTAACAAATAAGATTCCTTTCATACTGAATGGAACGTGACAAGTGTCGTTGCAGCAACATCAATCGTTTTTGACTCAAATGCCTATTCCATCGTCATCTTCGTATATATGCGCCTCAAAATGTTTGCGTGAAATTCTTTCGTTGCTCGGGCCGATTGGCGCAAGGATGGATTCGCAACGTTTATATTTTATCCTCAAATTGAAATTTAATATTTTTTTTAAAATCAAATCTTTAAGCAACAGGTGGACATAGATTTTGCAAATTTTCGTAAAATGATTGAAGGGGTCGATTCAGGTCGTAAAATGATTAAAACTGTTTTATTTTGTTCAGCGACACAAACGTTCATGGAAAAATTGTGTGAGTTGTCGAGAGGCATGATCATGACGATGACAAAAATGATAGCGACAACTTCGACTGTTGTCGATTTTCCTTTTTGTTTAAGTTAAGTTTCGTTAAGCTCCTAAGCTATTTTAGTATTTTCGACTCTACTGGTATGAAAATTTTGTAATAAAAAAATATATTTCGCAGTTTTAGAAACGAATGCGGAGTTTTTACCTCAAACTTGAAAAGAATATATACTAAGACAGAAAAAAAGAAAAAATTAAGATGAATATATCGAAATATTGATACACAAATTCCGATCATTTTTTTAAATATCGCTCAGCGCTACATGTAACGTGGTCTCAGCAGTCCCTCGGTTGGAAAATTCGCCGCGGCGCTTCCGATGATTCTGTCCTACATATAGGACAGCGTCAATCTATGAACTCGTTCCAGAGTCTATTAGCGCATTCAGAACAGCAACAACAATGCCCACACGGCCAATAGAGGTGGGTTGCCCTCGCCAAGAAACACACTTTGCATGAATCTATAAAAAGAATTGTAACAAGAAGTACACTAAGTTCTACGAGAGAATATAAAGAGTTAAATACTGTGAAAATTGGCGCGTTCAGGATAACAAACTTGGCATGATATATTTGTAGTTATTCATAAATTTTATTACATTACGGAAGTATTAAGGAAATCCTGTCGCGGAGGGCCATATCTTGTGGGCGCATGAGAAGGGCACTCATCTTTTGTTCGATATTAACCCGATTCGTTTATCGCGGGTCGCTGGAGACCCAAGTAATTTTTCTTTTGTTCGGGTTCTCAGAAACCGAGTGGGGAAGGAATACCCACCTCTACCCTGAAAAAACTTTAGGACACTAGGAGCCTACGCGCTGAATCGCATACCTTTAGTATCGGTTCGAACTGCGTAACGAGCAAACAAAATGTGTGCCGGGTCGTGAGCGACCCAGAATAACCCTAACGTTGGACGAAACCATTCTAACTGTCAAGATCATTTTTTTGTTTTTTTATGAAATTTATCAACATTTCCGAAAATTTATGCATTTTTTAGTCATTTATTGATTCTTCACCTTTTATAGCATGGCTCATCGCGAATCCCGTCGACTAACGAAAGCTCTTCGTCCATGTAAGGAAAATCTAAATTACTTGGACGAAGAAAACGAAGGAGAAATTGCTTACATACACGAATAGGATGAATCATCGCACTACAATTGTTGTGTCAAATGTAAAACACCGATTTGCGACGAATATAGATTTTCTTGCTGCGAGCATTGTTTGTGGTAATTAAACCGTTAATTTTAAGGCAAAAAAATTCCTTGTATATTTTCCAACAATTTTTATGATTTTTCAATAAATATATTTAAAAATATATTTGAGTATTTATTGAATCTACACATTTCCACCTTCGGGAAATGCTCAAGGTGGCACGACAAACTTAAGGATGTTGAGTCCCAAATCGCAAATAATAACAAAAATCTGAAAATTTGGTATGTTTTTGTATAAAGTACTACGCTTTTTTTTTAATATTTGGCGTCGAGCTGCTGCCGCGTCTCTTGATTTAAGAGATCGTGTAAAAATTTCACGACCATTAGGAAGCTGGTTATAGAACAATTAACATTAATAAATTAAAAGCAGTCAAATGTAGTTTTATGGAAACTGGTTTAACTTTGCGATAAGTTTTTTTTTCGACCTCTTAATTTTTCAATATCTACAATACACTAAAGACAACGGAAACAAAGCAAAGTTTATTGATAAATATTTTCTATATTTGTTTAAAAGAGTGTTCTTACCAAAATGTTAATTTTCTAACAACGAGCTTCCTAATCGTCGTGAAATTTTTACACGACCTCTTAAATACTTCATACCAAAACATACTAAATTTTCTGAATTTTCTCATCATTTTTTATTTCAACCCTTAAGGTGGTCAAAGTAATGATGATAGAATTATTAAAATTTGGTATGTTTCTACATGAAGTATTTATGAGGTCGTGTACAAATTTCACGACGATCAGAAAGCTATTTATTGAACAATTAACATTAACAAATTTTATAGATACTCAACATCCTTAAGCATTTCTTTTTTTTTCTATAGAGCTCATGATTTTTTTGGTTAAAGTATCATTCTTAAACTTTAATATGCAATTTGGTTTTTTTCAAATATCTCAATTTGTTCAAAAGTTATGAATTTTCAGTGGAAACCTGCATTTTCGGGGAGTGGGTGTGTTTACGGAAAAAAATTAATATATTTACTAAATTTTTTTTGCTATATTCGTGGTGTGCCCTTGAACTAGAAGTATTCAAGAGTGTTCAGGAATTTTTCCAGATTTTTTCATTGCAAATTACGTTCTGTAACATACTTTGGGTCTTCAGCGACCCACGATCAACCTAAGTGATGTCGAAAAAAGCGATAAACTGATCGGGTTAAAAATTATGAGCGTCAAAGATCGTATATATGTATATATATTCATCAGTCAGCTGTTACGCATCTAACGCAGCCAATTTGCCAATTTGTGTTGCCGAACATAACCCTTGTGATATTTTTTCAACGCTTATTGTTAATAATTCTGTCGAACATCTGATTACCCCCTATTTTCATCATCGTTACGGATTCCTTATTATTTTTTCTACGAATGAGGCAGTTTGTATCAGTCATTCAGAGATATTACGTCTATGAATAATTGAATAGAAATGTGATAATCATATAATCTCCATAAGCTCCCGTTTAAAATTTTACGTTTTCAAAGTTATAATTCTTCGTTTAATATTCGACAACGTGGTTCGAAATTTTTGCAATATTTGCCACATTGACTCTAGCGCTCAACATTTATTTGAGGAAATCTTTTAAATTGTGCGTCCTGTACCCGTGGCTCTAATTTTTGTATAACATAGGCTGCAATTGTATGAACGCCGTACTTCCCTCCAGCGCATGGGACGAGTGCTAGTAAATTCCAGGGCCACATTGACTCAAAAGAGAAGCAGCCCTCAGAGTGACTCATACCCAAATCAAACGGCGGCTTCACCGCGGGCCACGTTGACTCCGTAGAGAAGCGGCCCAACGGATCGGCCGACCAGGAGGTGCATAACGAACGATCTACAGATAGCGAGCCATTGCTTAGACGTTTATGGTAATGTGTATATTAACGTGAAAACAGATTCTGTCCCAAATAGAGGAGACCGATTTTCTCTCCAGCGCTTAAATTTCATTTGTTTGAGGAAGTTAATTGATCATCACACCCTATACTCGTGGAGAGCATAGACTCGAACTTATATAAATGCCGTATCTCCCTCCAGCGCATGAGACAAGTATTGGTTAATCCGCGGGCCACATTAACTCAAAAGAGAAGCGGCCCTAAGAGTCACCGATACCTGAATCAAACACCGGCTTCACCGCGGGCCACGTTGACTCCGAAGAGAAGCGGCCCAACGGATCTACCGGCAAGGTGCATAATGAGGGATAACACTTCATAAGTTGTTGCCAGAAGTGAGATCGAATTATTCGTCAAAACCGTATGAATTACTACAGATAGCTATAATTATTCCATTTCTAGTATTGGATCCCAGACCATAAAAACAAAGTCGATTCGAAAAGCATCATTTATGCATTTTGTCTGGCTTCTCAAATATTATACAGGTATTCATAGCAACGTCATTGTAAGAATTGAAAATATTTTCGAGGTGATGGCAAATTTAAAAAATTCGTATCCAAATTAATGTGGAGAAAAGCTTGTGATCCCGCCATGCGAAAATAGGAGTAACAAGCAGTAAAAGATTAGCTTTCTATATTCCTCATTAGAAATTAGTGTCGACTTTGTTACCATCAATCTCCTCCATGTTTTGCGGGTTGTTTGCGGCTGTACCCGGTTCTTCGAGGCTCGCTGGGTCGTTGTTGCTCCCATCATGTCGGCGGGCCGTGGCTCTCTTCCTCAATTCTGAAATTTTAAACAATCATTATTACATTTCCAGAAATACTTATTTTCTACAATGCAATTCCCAACCTTTTCGACGTTTATTTCGTTTCTGCCTTTTTAACAGCGGATCTGGCGGTGGAGTGGTCGGGGCTTCATCCCTGTCTTCCCTTCTCCTTCGCCGTTGGACCGGACCTGCTATTGTGAAATTCAAGGTTAACATTGCGACAAAAAACAAAATATTGTGAGACATAATACAATCTCGTATTAAGCCTGATAATAAGTTAGAATGAGTGGGAAAATTATTTCATAATTAATTACCGTTAGCTTCAACCAATGGAGCATCTGAATCATCCGAGATTACGATGACCAGGTTTTCTACGAAAAAAAAAAAATAATAATTACATTTCTTTTTCTTGACATTTTCCAGTCTTGGAAAAAAATCTTCGTCGCTATATTTTAGCTCATAATTACGATTAAAATTTGATAAGGTAAAACTAGGTTTAGATTGAGACACTACTTGAAGCTTGTACTGGATAAAAAATAATTACCAACGTTATCGACTCGTGGTGATTCTCTTCCTCCGTCCTCGACTCCTCGATCCTGGAAATCCGGTTCCTGGGGATGGTCTGGATGGTCGTCTGCCAAGAAAGATTATACATACGTGATTCGATTTTCAGTTATAGGTTGAATAAAAACGAAAAAATAAAGGCTATGAAATTTGCATCATTGGCTGCAAGGAAAACGCACACAAAATCAATTTCGTGTTGACTAACAGAACAAACAAAGACTATAATAACGATTAGGAAAATTGTTTCATAAAAAATTACCGTTAGCATCAAGCAAAGAAGAAATTGATTCGTCCGACATGATGATAATCGGCACGTTTAATTATATTTTCCAGTGTGGAAATGACATCTTCGTCACTATATCACAGCTCATAAATGTTACTCGAACTTACAAGGAAAGTCTTTCCGCTGACCTCCTTCAATTTTGATGAAATCGAAATATGTTATTCTTTATCAAAATCTAAGAGACACGTATTTTTTTTTATCGGCGGAAAAACGTTTCTAAGGGGTGAAAATATCCCCTAAAGTTGAGACCTCCGAGGGGTAGTTTTCAGGTTTCGCCTATTTTCACTCGAGATAAGCGAATGCACCCAAATGGATAATCAACTTAATGATAAACGATGGAAAATGCAACTGGTTTCATATCGGGGGGTTGCACAGGAAAAAAGTTATGGGGGTTGAAATTCACAAAATCGTTATAACAAAAAAACTATAGCACCTATCTCGATGGTTTCAATTGCATTTTGAAGAGGGCAAAAAAGTAGTAGATACGGGTTTTTGCGTTTTTCCCGCAAATGAAGTTAAGGGGGTGAACTACCCCTATATATGTCTCCAGTAAATCTCAATAAAACGGCAGTATTTCTTTGTTTTCTTATTTCTTCTCCTTATGATAGGTGTTTTCTTCCAATTTTCAACATCTACATCTCAAACGATGGATAGATTTTTCTGGAAATAGCATTTTCATAACTGGTGAAAGCGATAGAACCAAAAGTGTGCGTCCAATCTTAATAAGTTGTTTTTTATTTGAAGGCAATTTAAGACACTCGTTATACTTAAAAGATTTAATTTTAAATGTATTTAAGCAATGAATTTTACCTAATTGAGCAAGGAAATTTCGAAACAATAAAATTTCCCTCTGAAAATTCTACCACTCTATCAATTTTTTATTTTTTGTCACTTTTTACGGTATCCATACCAATCACATCCGTAGTTTCAAAGAATTTTCTTGTTTATTTATTTTCGCCGAAAATTACATATGGGTTAATTTTTACGGATCACCATTTTTTTTATTAGTCAATATTGAATAAGCCAGAAGATGAATTCCAAAAATATCTACACCTTATGATCTCACGAAAATTTAGTAAATATTGACGCATTTTCATAGTTATCGTAACTCCCCTCTTTCTTAACGGTGTTATCTGGGAATCACTTCTGTTCAGTTTGTGACTCGCTCTCAAAATTAGATTTCAAATACGACGTAGAAGCAGTGACAAAACAGCGATCGCGGCATATATTCACCACAGTCGGCTATTTTTCTTTTACACGAAAGCAGTCACTTGTAATTCGAGACTTTTTAAAACGAAATTGTAAATATTAATCAAAATGAAGATAAATCCTTTGAACGTTATTAGAATGCTTCTCGCAACTTTTGAAGTTATGCATTTACCGGATTCACCAGTAAATAACGATGAAATACAATTGAAAGAAAACTTTGAAAATATTTTGCTGACTGCAATGAACGAATACAGTGGTTTCGAAATGGTGGAAGAAAATTCTTTGCATTTTGAAGAACCGTTCAAGGATTGGGAAATGGAAATTGTTGAAGATAAAGAATGGTCAAACACCCTGCATGAACCAAAATTTCCGCCTGATACATGCACTCGTGATGACGAAGGCTTATCTTACGAGTACAAATTAAGGGCCGTTGAGTATTGGCGCAGCGGGAAGAAAGGAAATTTAGGTTTGGGCAGTGCTAAACAAAAGTTCAAGAGAGTGCAATCTATAAGAAAGTTGCGGCGGTGGGCGCACAATTTGAACAAAGAAAAATTAGCGCGTATTTGTGCTTACACTTTGGAAAATTTTAAAGTTGCTGTGGATGCTGGTTTGATAGTGCACGATTCCGATTTGAAAAGATGGGCCTTACATGCTCAAAGAGAAATAGGGCATACCGATTTTCGTTTCAAAGCATCTCGTACGTGGATAAACTCATTCAAAGCAGCTCATCGTATCGTATCGAGAAAAATAAATAAATTCGTTACATCTAAAACAATTGAAGATGGAACAGTGTTGGAACAACAAATTCGAAAATTTGTCGATGACGCAAAACAAAATATTAAAACTTACGGATTGTCAAATACATTCAACGTAGATCAGAGTGGCTTCCAACTAGAAATGCATTCCGGAAGAACTTTAGCAGTCGAAGGAGAAAAGCAAATACAATGTCTTGTACAATCAGTCTCTTCTATGACCCACAGTTACAGTATTTAACCGACTATATCAGCTGATGGTAAGCTGTTATCTCCTCTATTTTTGGTTTTAAAAGAACCAACTGGCAAGATTGGTCCAATAGTGGAAAAGACGCTTTTCAGACCGGATAATGTGTACATAGAAGTATCCAAGTCTGGGAAGCTTACTTCAGGTATAAATTACACACCCACTGTTTTTGTATAGATATTTTTTCGAATGATGAAAATACGTTTTTCTATTTTCAGATCATTTCAAAACTTGGTTACAGCATGTATTGTTCCCGAAAATTGGTCAAAAATCTTTATTACTGATTGATTCTTGGACTGGACACTGTCCCCAAGCTGTACTTGATGTGAAACCTTCAAATAGAGATGTCAAAGTAATGATTATACCTAAAGGAACTACCGGAAAAATTTAACCCTTGATGTTTTTGGATTCCGAGTATGGAAAAATTTTGTTAAACATTTTTCTGATCATTGTCGTTTGATGGATTATGATATTGATTTGCATTTGAGAAACAATATCATAAAGCTGCAGTCACTCGTGCATAACCAACTGTCGTCACCGCGTTATATCGATCTTTTCAAATATTCTTGGTACAAAAGTGGTTACATAGAAGAAAAATCAGCGAATTTTGAAAATCCTGTAGATTTTGCATTTGGAGATTCCTGCAACTCACATTGTGAAGTTCCAGGATGTGAAAATGTTGCTATTATTCGCTGCTCCTGGTGTAAAAAGTCGCTATGTTTTAAACATTTTTTTGATGACTATCATTACTGCAGTACTTACAACGGCTAAAATAGCCTGCGATTATATATTCGCTTCTATCTATCGCTACAGTGATTATTTTGTTAGACTGTTTACCTATCATCAATAAAAGATAAAAGCATGTTGCACGTTTTCGTTTTTTTTTCGTTGACTACACAGTTTTTCTATGTGACATCCCGAAACTTTGTCTATCTACCGAAACAAATATGTGTAAGGGCTTATCGTACGCCTATATTATCTCATTGCCAAATATAAATCAATCGGAATTATCGATAAGCCATATATGTATACTTTTTCATCGAAATATCGATCTATAAATAAGTTGGCTTCTAGATAAAACCGTTCATTTAATGATATATACGTGGCACGGTTGTTGTAAATTTGAAGAAAACACGTATCACGAGGAGAAGAAATAAGAAAACAAAGAAATACTGCAGTTTTATTGAGATTTACTGGAGACATATATAGGGGTAGTTCACCCCCTTAACTTCATTTGCGGGAAAAACGCAAAAACCCGTATCTACTACTTTTTTGCCCTCTTCAAAATGCAATTGAAACCATCGAGATAGGTGCTATAGTTTTTTTGTTATAACGATTTTGTGAATTTCAACCCCTATAACTTTTTTCCTGTGCAACCCCCCGATATGAAACCAGTTGCATTTTCCATCGTTTATCATTAAGTTGATTATCCATTTGGGTGCATTCGCTTATCTCGAGTGAAAATAGGCGAAACCTGAAAACTACCCCTCGGAGGTCTCAACTTTAGGGGATATTTTCACCCCTTAGAAACGTTTTTCCGCCGATAAAAAAAAATACGTGTCTCTTAGATTTTGATAAAGAATAACATATTTCGATTTCATCAAAATTGAAGGAGGTCAGCGGAAAGACTTTCCTTGTAAGAGTCTCGACGAGGTTTTTTTAACAGATTGGCCAAGAGTCTGGACGGGATTTTTAAGGGGTCGCGACGGAATTTTTTCAAGGGATTGACTGAGGGGGTCACTTAGGTTTCTTTGAGGGATTGACCACGAGTCTCTTCGAGCTCTCCTTAAGAGATTAAACGAGAGTCTGTACGAGAGTTTTTCAAGCGATTGATCATGTCTCTTTTCGAGATATTTTAAGAGATTTACCAGCGCTGTCGACGAAAGTTATTGAAGAGATTTGTCTTCTCTCCTGAACAACCAACCAGAACGAATAATCCCTCTATTATTGAAAAAAATGTTGATGAATATCCTACTTTCCAAAAAGAAGTGAAATCCGTGGAAAAATACTTTATAAAAGTAAAAAAAAAGACGCCAAGTATTAAAAAAGTGTAACCTCAGTTGGAAAATTATGACTCAATTATCTTTATATTACTTTGTATAAAAATTTCCCCATCATTTAAATTTTGATAAATATGGCCCTTCCCAAAAAGTAAGGAAATCCGTGGAAAAATACTCCAGAAAAGTAAAAAAAGAACGCCAACTATTAAAAAATCGCAACCTCAGTTGGAAAATAACGACTCAATTTTATTCTTGATACCACTTTGCAATGAAACATTTTTGATTTACTATATTCATGTATTTTACTTTTTCTTCACTGCGAACAATCTTTTGACCTTCATAAAAATCTTCTCAAAAATTTTCAAACTCAATTGAGACAAAAAAAAATGAAATCATTGCAATATAGCCAAGAATTCATAAATGAGTGGCAAAATTTCACTGACGAACGTGCGCCCTCGACACATTCAGTTCAAGGGTTTCCCCATTTCGGAGGATTCCAGCATGATTATCCCGAATATTATGATGACTTCATGCTAGCTAAAGATCATGAATGTACGTACAATACAATTCCACGGGGAACGAAACATAAAAAAGGGCACGTTTGCGTACAAGGGCACGCGTACACGTACACGTACTTACCGGACGAATTCACTGCAAAGATTATACAAAAACTTGGCGTGCATGGTTTTCAAAAATAATTTCGGGAAGACAAAAGATAATTGAATGTACCAGTCTAATGATCATCTCGTTTCCGTCTATGATAGAAGAATTTTCATTTTTAGATGGCATATGTCACTTTGTATTAAAGACAAACTATACGGGATAAACGACAGTATTTTCTAGTTGAATTTCGCGAACTCTCCCCCAATTGAATATCGCCCGCTGAACCCCCTGCTGCGAAGTATTCTATGCACCGAGGAAGGACAGTCCTCATCTCCGCCTCGCGCGCTTGGCTTCGACTCGTCCTGAAAACACCGCGTTCGGCGTTAAATGTGCCATTTTAGGCCTAGTTCTACGACTCGAGGTTAAACGCGAGATTTAGTAACCAAACGTTGAATCTAACCGCTGCTCTAACAAGCGATTTATCGCAGTTTTCGTTCCACAGTGCACTTTTAACCGGGGTTTTTGGAAACCTATATTCCATTAGAAATAACTCCAACCGAGCGCTTATTCCTTTTCAAATATCTTCGATGATTGGCTTTCTGGAATGGGACAGTGTGGAAGGGATACGTTGAATATTCTTTTCGATGCTCCAGTTCATGACGTATTTGCTGCAGGACTTCAAATACATTTTCATTCGATAAGCGAAGTCGAGCGAGTAAATCGATGTCATAAAATTCATCAAAATTCGTTTTTTCACAACTTTTGGTCTTCCATGTTAAAAAAATCTTTGAGTTCTGACTGAAGACGATAATAGAGCATCGATAATTCGTCTGCCTGCTATGTTTTGGCAACATTATTATTTGTGTGTCCACTCGAATTACTGTTAACCCTCCGTAAACACACAGTACAATTAGTGCACCGTCCTAGACACACATGGGTCAGGCGCCCTACTGTTTTTTTACTGTACTTTTGGACTTGTTGAGAAAATCTGAAAAATTCAGGAAAGTAGTTTTCGATATATGGGAAAAGAGCCTGCAGTGTGGGTGATGGATAAAAATTCTTTTTAATTATTGTTATATATTTAATGGTAATCTATACGAAAAAGGAGAAATTAATGGCATTCGCTGAATGTGCTGGACACCCAACACCCATATGTGTCTACTGAGGGTTAATACACATTACACAGAGAGAAACAGGAAGTTATAGGTTAAGAAATAAGATTTCGCAAGCAGCGAGCGAGCTGTCAGTTGGCACATACTGTAACGGCACGATCACGCTACAGCGAGCGATGCGCCCGGGTTGACGATCATCGTACGAATAAGCTAGCGCCACGCGGCGAAGCCACGAGCAAACAGGCTAGCCGAGACCCTGGCGCCAAAGGTGGGGAGAATGAACCGAGCGTCAAGCGAGACTGCGAGGCTGGAATGGGGACAGACGCGCTCTGATTGGAGTAACACCGGTGTAAACCGGCATAAAAGCGATGTAAACTGGCTATTGCGTACCCAAGTGGGGATGATGGACTAACTACGAACCAAATCAAAAAACCGACAAATGAATGAGAAGCGCGGATAAGTAGGAGATCGGAATCTCCAATAATCTTTGGGCAGGCATCCCACCATCCGAAATTTAACAGGCGGAACCTTTTGTTCGCTCTTTAGCCAATTAGAATAAGAATTATTTTTAGAATTCCGCGAAATCCGAGAACAAAGGATTTCGACGGTATAAAAGCCGGCGCCGTACAACACTCGGCGCTCATTCTTCTCCAGGAATCCGAGACATTAAGATTGAGTTATAGAAAGCATAAAAGACAGATTCTTTTATTTTTTTATCTCCTCACGAAATTAAAATTTCCTTCCTCAAATATCTTGATAAGCTGACGACGGAGTGGTTCGACCTCGTTCAACTCCCGCAGCCGGCTTATTCCCCTCGTAATTTTTTCAAAACAAAGCTGACGACGGAGTGGTTCGACCTCGTTCAACTCCCGCAGCCGGCTCAATTTCTTCCTATTTTTGTTTATAAGCTGACGACGGAGTTGTTCGGCCTCGTTCAACTCCCGCAGCCGGCTTATTCCTGCCTAGTTGTTTCATACGCTGACGACGGAGTTGTTCGATCTCGTTCAACTCCCGCAGCCGGCGTATTCCTTTATAACGGTTCCGTTCAAATCTTGACCATTCAAAGTGAGGAAATGAAAAGGATTCAAACGTCATAGATTAATTTAACCAAAGCGGAATCCTGGACAAGGAATCTATCCAAATCCGAAACGGGGATCAGTTCTTCCTAAAAACTGATCAACTTAATTCTTTGAATTATATCGAGCCACATTTAGCATCTTGATTAGGCCGACAACACTCCCTACGGGAATTTAAGACACACTTTTGTTTTTACCTATTCAAAGGAAAAATAAAGATATTTTTATTTTGTGACCATGCGATATCAAATCCAATGTATTCGTAAACCAACGCTCCTTTGAATAAATTTTCTAATTTTGTTAAAACTTAAACATAATTCTCGTTTTTCCTCACGCCTGCTCCCTCTAACAATCGTGCTCGAACCTGCGCGTAGCGTAAGGCATCTTTGAGCCAATTTCGTAACGTTACAACTGGCGCCCAACGTGGGGCAGGTGCTGCAGAGAAAGGCGAAAAAAAAAAAATTTTCTCTCTCCTCAATTAAGAATAACCATAAATATCAATGAAAATGGCTGAATACAGTCGAGTCAAAGATCAAAATGCCAGGGATTCCGGTTTTCCAACCAACGAGAATTTAACGGAGGGAATCTCCCTGAGCGAAACTCAGTTTGACGAATTGACAACAACGGTCCCACCGCCTGGTGCCGGAAACGTTTTCAACGAATCTCGAGCAAATTTCGGGACAGAAAAGAATAGAGAAGGAACGGAAGATGACAAAGAGAGTCGGGGGGCTGCGACACCCAAATTAAATCAACAAGAGAGCGGCCACTCTGAAGAAACTCTCTCATCACTAATGGAATCAGTCGCCGACGTAAACTTAAAAATACAGCGGTTAGAACATAGAAATTCCGAGACAAACAAGGTATTCAGAAAGATCGAAGAAAAGATTCGGGAAGAATTTCACAACCAAATCATGACGATGGAGGCAAGTTTGGCTACACAAATCCATGCTATTATTCAACCGCTCACAAACAAAATAAAACACGCGACGGAAAGAATAGCGGTTTGTGAAATAAATGAAGCACAACAAAGCCTGACCATCAGCTCTCTCAGACAAAAATTACTAGATTTAGAGGATCGATTAGTACAAAAAACACCAATGGAAGAAAGTACAAGGATAACACATCAAAGACAACAATCGTATGTCCAGTCGGAGGAAGATGAACAAATTCAGGATAGGCAGATAGTTCGGTCTACGACTAACAATGGACCGAGCAAATTGAAAATGAAACCACCAACTTTTGATGGATCCAACCGAGCAAGACCCATCAAATTCTTGAAAGAATTCCGACACTACTGCGAGGTGACCAATCCAACCTTAACGGAATTAAAGTACCTGCTGGGACAAATCCTCGAACAATCAGCTAAGGATTGGTGGGCACTCGTTGAGGAACAAATCAACGGTTTCGAGGATTTGGAAAGAAAATTCTCTGAACGGTTCTGGAGTAGTGATGTCCAAAGAAGGATACGAAAGAATTTGGAATTCGGATTCTACCGAGGAGACGGAAAATTGCCAAAGGTTGAATACGCAATTCGAATGTTTGGAATGGCCAGGGACCTGGTGCCACCTCCAGACGATGAAGAAATAATCGCCTCATTGTCACAACATTTTACTGAAGAAATACGGGCAACAATTATCAGCCGAGGTTTTGAAACTCTAGAAGAACTAATTGAATTCCTCGAGAAGATCGATCAAAGGGGTCCAATTAACTCCAAAAGAGAAAAAGAAAAACCATCGAACAATGAGACTGGGGACAAAGAACAAAGACCCTACAAACAACCACCAATTCAACAAGGGGAAAACCAAAAAAACCCCAACACTAAGCAAAACAGCGGTCAGCAAAACAGAAACCAAGGGCAAAACAATATTTGGAAAAATAACCAGACCACTGGAAATAGAGGCTATCAGAAACAATGGCCTCAAAGACAAGAAAAAAAAGAGGATAACGACAAAGAACAAGCCATTCAATCACTCGAAACGCAGGAAGAACCAAAACCCTCGACCTCCAAACCGGGAAACGAATAAGCGTTGTACCCGCCACAAACAACAAAATAAAAAAAAGGGATAATGGACGAGGTACAACGGAAAATGAAAAAGCAAACGAAACCAAAATTAAAGGGGATTCCATAGACAAACGGGCATGTGTCATGCCGATCAACACCATTTTCACGGACACCAGAGAGTTTTTAATGGAAGAACAAATAAAGGAAGAAGCTATTCCTATAGTAGAATGTCCAGAGATTTACGCGAAAATTGAGGGCATTCCAGTGACAGCGCTAGTAGACTCGGGATCAAAGGTCACGACTATTTCAGAAGAATTTATCCTGGAGAATAAAGAAATTCTCAAAAACTGTCCAACTTTACCAGTCACAGGAGTGACGGTGAAAGGAGCCATAAAAGGAAAACTAACTAAAGTCAAGAATCAGATTATGGCCACGACTCAGATCGGAAAAATAGAAACAAATATCAATTACCTAATCGTGCCTGGTTTAATAAGAGATGTGTTGTTAGGGGTAGATTCTCTAAAACCTCTCAAAAGATTGATCTGGGGGAAATGTCTCTCCGGGTTAAATATCAAAATATGACCGATGTAATTCCCGCGATAGGGGCATCGGAAGCAAATGAAATCGGGACCACCAACCACGGCGGCATGGGGCCCACAAAAAAGGAAACGGAAGTCGATAATCAAAGCATCATCGATTCCAGTTCAAAACCAGTGCAACAATTGAGTATCTCCTCAAACCAGGAAGAAGACATCTCCTGGGAAGAGATAGAAGAAATAGTCGAAACACCCGAGCTTACGAGCGAACAAAAAGAAACGCAAAAACAGGTCCTGTGGAGTCACAGACGTGTTTTCCGTAAGGAAACTGGAAGAATAACAGCATATCATCATAAATTGGATATAACTACCGAACAACCAATTGTCGCGTATGCCTATGAGGTACCCCTGATGCACCGAGAGAAAGTCGACAGAGAAATCGAGAAATTGATAACAAATGGAATAATACAACGATCTACAAGTCCCTGGATAAACCCAATAATACCGGTGATAAAAAAAGATGGAACGGTCAGATTATGTCTCGACGCTCGAAAGATTAATCAAGTGATGGCAGACGACCACGAATCAGTACCGAACATTGAGGAAATTTTCCAAAAATGCCACACAGCTAAAGTAATGACAACGCTAGATCTCACTAACAGCTTTTGGCAGATTCCTTTACACCCAGACTCAATGAAATACACGGCGTTCAGATATCGGGGAAAGGTCTACGAGTTTACCGTAACACCCTTTGGGTTAAAGACTAGTACTGCAAGTCTACTGCGAGCGCTCGACATAATACTCCACGGGCTTGGAGATCATGTTATCAATTTCGTTGACGATTTGCTTTGCATTTCGGAAAGCTTTGATGAACATATGCAGCATCTTGACGAGCTCTTGGAACGTCTGGAAAGCAATGGAATGACAATAAAACTAAAAAAGGCAAAGTTTTTTCGAAAGGAAGTAGAATTCCTGGGACACATCCTAACAACTGAAGGGATAAAACCTCAGCCCGAAAAAATACAAGCTATTAAAGAGTTCCCGCCTCCGAGAAACCTCAAGCAATTAAGGGGATTCCTTGGACTAATAAATTATTACACGAAATTCACGAAACAACATGCCAAACAAACAGTTCCTTTATTGAAACGCCTAAAAAAGAAGGAAAGGTGGAAATGGGGAGAGGAAGAAAAGGAAGCATTTGACAGAGTCAAGGATTTATTTGTCCAAGATGTTCTTCTTAAACACCCAGATCCAAAAAGGGGTTATATCCTACAAACGGATGCAAGCCATTACGCCCTGGGGGGCACATTAGCCCAAAAAGATGACAATGACGAACTGAGTGTGATTATGTTCGCGAGCAGGACCCTAAAGGGACCAGAGCTTGCATACACGACAACAGAAAAAGAGCTGTTGGCCGTAGTATGGGCACTAAAGAAATTCCGAACATATCTGCTCGGTGCGGAAATTAAAGTCATAACTGACCATCAGGCGATAACTTTCCTAAAAAACTGCCAGTTACTAAATGAAAGATTAACCAGATGGATACTGGCAATCCAGGATTACGATATCCACTTCGAATTTTGTCCAGGCATTCGCAACGTAGTCGCCGACGTCCTGAGCCGATTGAATCCGCCTGACAGAGGGGGAAGAAAAGGCAAAGAATTGGTAATTGGAACACTACTTGCCACGAAACCATCCAAAGAATTGGAGCAAAGAATGAGGAACATCGCGAAATGTCAAATAAGGGACAATAAAATAAATGAAATAAGGGAAAGGATCGAAAGGAAAGAGGACAACAAATATGAAATCAAAGAAAATATTTTGGTCAAACGTACAAAGGAAAACTCATTAAAAATAGTCCTTCCAAGATCAGTCCTCCAAGTGTTGGTGCCTGAAACACATAAAATATATGGCCATATTGGGGCAAAAAAGGTTTGGAAGATTCTAAGCGAAGACTTCGCTTACCCCCGATTTCATCATGTTGTTCGACAAATCCTCGCCTCTTGTGATTCCTGTCAGCGGAACAAAGTCACAAATCAGCATTCTTACGCAGCCCAACAAAATATCGTCCCCGAAAAACCGGGAGACATAGTCTCAATCGACTATTTTGGTCCGCTACCCTCAACAAAGGGAGGAATGAAACACATTCTGGTTACAATAGATGCCTTTTCAAAATACGTGGCGTTATACCCACTGAAAGCGGCCACTGCTCAATCAACGATAAATAAAATATTCAACCATTACATTCCGAATCATGGGAAACCCAAGAAATTACAATTTGATCATGGAACACAGTTCACTTCACGGTTGTGGCTGAACAAATTGGCGAGCGAAGGAATACACCCGTTTTCTCATCGATTAGACATCCACAAGGAAATATTGTGGAGAGAGTCAATCGAGAAATTGGAAGGTTTTTCAGAACGTTCTTGACCAACAAACATACGGATTGGCTGCAATGGGTAAAAGTCATTGAAGATTGTATGAACGAAACACACCACGAAACAACCGAAATGACACCTGTTGAAGTGCAAAAGAACACAAAACCGGTAAGAATATGGGCAAATTGGATAAAAATAACTAAAAAAGATCAAGAACAGGAAGGAGAGGAAATACAAGCCAAGCTCACCCTAGCTAGAAGCAGGATCGTAAGAAAAGGACAAAAAAGAGCCGCGAAATTCGATAAAAAACACAAACTGATCGAATTCGAAGAAGGAGACCTAGTACTGGCAAAAGCTTGCAATGTTAGCGACCCTATCAATAAAAAAATGGCGAAATTTTTCTCAATTTACGAGGGACCCTATAAAATAAAAAAACGAATTGCAGCAGCGACGTATATCCTCGAAAACCCTGAAACAAAGGTGGAGAGAGGAATGTACCACGCGGCAAACCTAAAAAAATATCAAACATGACCAAGAATATTGAACGAAACACTCAAATTTACTAGAAAACCAACTAGAAAAATCTAAGAAACAAGAGAATCGCAAAAATGCACTCGAAGTGGTTCGCAAAAATTCCGCTGGCGCCAATGTCGCTAGAAACCACGCATAGAGTTCGCCGCTCTAGAAGAAGAATTCGTAAAAGCTGATCGCGGGGACGCTTCTTTCAAAAGGACGCGTCGCACTAATAAAACAGAAAAAAAATCGAATAAAAAACAACAAAAAGGTGAGAGAATTAAAGAGAAAATTGCCTCAACTCGATTAGAGCATTGTTTCATAGAATAACTCTGGATTTATTCGAAAAACAGCGATTGACAAAGGATAAAACTCTGGCCAACAAACACCAGACGAGGCAAAATACGCAGTAAGCATGGAAGAAACAGTAAAATTTGAGCAAATAACCATGAAACGAATTAAATCGATAAATATCATGAAATAGGAAATGGATGCGTCCACACAAACGGTACCAATCATGCGGAGGCACTTTTCGCAACAGACCGGCGAAGAAGGGACATGGGAGGAAGAGCAAGAACAAAAATTCGAGATAAAGGAGCTTGAAACTTTAACAATAAAAAAAAAAGAAACTATCAACACAAAGGAAAAAAGAAAGAAGAAGAAGAAAAAAACGAAGGATGATGGAAAGAGAGGAGCCAAGACACAGACGGGAGGTTCAACCAAGGAAAGAGGCACCCAAGCTTCCTTATGGAAACTTATCGAGATTGAGATCGACGACACGCGAAAAATTGACAAAAACAGGATGCGGCTGTTTTTAGAGCACCATCGGGCTTTCGCGACCATCCTCAAGGAGCTCGAGGCTCCTCAGCTTCTCTCACCAATAAGAGAACCACCGGCCGAGGTTTGCGAGGTCTACAACGAACTGGCCGAAGAATGGAAGAAATGGAAACCAAATGAATTCCATTGGGTGGAGCATGGCCAGGACCAAAACAATAATCAAGAGGAAAAAGGAAAACAACAACGAGGAAAGAAAAGGGATAATGAAATTCAAGTAGCAATAGAAAATAAAAGATCAAACAAAAGCGTCATTGAACAAAGAGACCTCGATACTCTCCAATCAAACAAATGGCTAAATGATGAGGTCATAAATGCATATTTACAGTTGATCGAAGAACGGGCCAAAGGGGACCCTGTCAACTACCCGAGCGTACACGCAATGACCACTTTTTTCTTCCCTCGTTTAAAAAATGGAGGATATGAGGCTGTTAAACGGTGGACACGCCAAGTTAACATTTTTTCATTCAACCTGGTCCTCGTTCCAATCCATCTCTCCAATCATTGGTGCCTGGCGGTCATTGATCAAATAAATAAAAAGGTTAATTATTTTGATAGCCTGATGGGAGAGAACATCGAGTGCTTGAGGGATCTTTTCGGATACATGGTGCAAGAAGCAATTGAAAGAAACGAAAAGTCGTTCATACCCGAAGAATGGACATTGGTAATAAGAAAAGATGTACCCCCGCAGAAAAACACCTACGACTGTGGAGTTTTCACGTGTCTGGTCGCCGAATATGTGTCAGCGAACCGGGAATTTGACTTCGATCAGGAAGGAATCCCTGGTAAAAGAATAAAAATAACGAACGAACTCAAAAAGCGGCAAATAATCTAGCCAAGTCATTATTTTTGATTTAGTTGAGTCACCGAATGTGTGTTGAAGAAAAAAAAAAAAAAAAAAAAAACGGCAATTGGACGAAGCCAAATCATTGTTTATTTCGTTGTTCACTCATTGTTTATTTCGTCTATAAAACAGTATTCATTGTTTTAATACTGGGTAAGCAATATTCATTGCCCAAAGATTATTTTTGTTAATCGTTAATAAAAAAAAAAAAAAAAAAAAAAAAAAAAACAAAAACAAAACAAAACAAATTGTCAGAAATAGAATTACTACGAATGAACAAGAATAATCCAAATAGTTACTAACAGAAAAGTTACCGGTCATAGTACCCTAAAAAGGAAAAACACATGCAAATCCGTACAAATGATTATAATAAATAAAAAGAAAAAAAGGGGGGGGAGAGATGCTTGCCGAAGTAACAATTGTAATCAATGAGCGGGGATACGCAAGAGCCAATCAGAACCCAAGCCCTTCTTTTGAACCGAGAGAATCATACGGGGGGGGGGGACAGAAAGAAAAAATGGGGATACCAAATTAGGATAAAAAGCGGGCCATCGAGGTCCGGCGCCCTCAGTCTACCAGAAACGAGCCCGCAAGCAACATCGGTCTACAATAAGCCTCCCAGAGACAACAGGACCAGGTATCCGACAACATGGGGAGAGACATCATCCTCAGAATAGCTCTGGACGAAATTATCGTTCCAGAAACGGTTTCCCCAATATCTCTAGAGGGGACCGTAGAAGTCATCATCCAAGAATTCATCAATCCAACCAATTTTTCAATCATCAATGTCAACGATTGGACGGATATGTGTGAATTTGAACAGCAGCTTTTCGCTGCACTATCAGAACGAGGAAGGGAAGAAGTCTTCCTTAACCTGGGCGGAAATTACGCCGTCATGGGTGTAGAAACAGCCTTCCGAGGAATTCTAAACGACATCGACCAAGGGGAAGCCACCCTGCGACTCATTGACAGAGGCTACATCCTAAAGACACCCGTGGAAGACCTGCGAGTGATTCCTGAGGAGTTCACCACCTTCCCACCGTACTCAACAAAAGCATACCTACCCGACATAAGGCCCAAAGGAAGAGATCTCTGGGATAGAGAGATTTGCCATCATCTTCGCAGATTGCTCATCGACAAACATTGTATGGTCACTGTCATTAGTCACCAACAGCGCGGGGTCTCTGTCAAACTCCTATACCCCGAGAGCAGGATCAGCGTAGCAAATCAGCTGCTATTTGATGGATGGGCCCGACGAGGCAGATACGATTCCTGCCTAAGGGAAGGCATAACCTGGGGAACCTACGACGACGACGACGACGACGACGACGACGACGAGGAAGACTCCGATGATGAAGAAGAGGTCCTCGAAGAAGTTGACAAACAGGCAGCATCACAAGCATAAACGCGGTGCCTTGGAAAAGAAGAAAAATCTAGTCTCGCCATCTCTTTCTTCTGGGGGGCATTGTAACGGCACGATCACGCTACAGCGAGCGATGCGCCCGGGTTGACGATCATCGTACGAATAAGCTAGCGCCACGCGGCGAAGCCACGAGCAAACAGGCTAGCCGAGACCCTGGCGCCAAAGGTGGGGAGAATGAACCGAGCGTCAAGCGAGACTGCGAGGCTGGAATGGGGACAGACGCGCTCTGATTGGAGTAACACCGGTGTAAACCGGCATAAAAGCGATGTAAACTGGCTATTGCGTACCCAAGTGGGGATGATGGACTAACTACGAACCAAATCAAAAAACCGACAAATGAATGAGAAGCGCGGATAAGTAGGAGATCGGAATCTCCAATAATCTTTGGGCAGGCATCCCACCATCCGAAATTTAACAGGCGGAACCTTTTGTTCGCTCTTTAGCCAATTAGAATAAGAATTATTTTTAGAATTCCGCGAAATCCGAGAACAAAGGATTTCGACGGTATAAAAGCCGGCGCCGTACAACACTCGGCGCTCATTCTTCTCCAGGAATCCGAGACATTAAGATTGAGTTATAGAAAGCATAAAAGACAGATTCTTTTATTTTTTTATCTCCTCACGAAATTAAAATTTCCTTCCTCAAATATCTTGATAAGCTGACGACGGAGTGGTTCGACCTCGTTCAACTCCCGCAGCCGGCTTATTCCCCTCGTAATTTTTTCAAAACAAAGCTGACGACGGAGTGGTTCGACCTCGTTCAACTCCCGCAGCCGGCTCAATTTCTTCCTATTTTTGTTTATAAGCTGACGACGGAGTTGTTCGGCCTCGTTCAACTCCCGCAGCCGGCTTATTCCTGCCTAGTTGTTTCATACGCTGACGACGGAGTTGTTCGATCTCGTTCAACTCCCGCAGCCGGCGTATTCCTTTATAACGGTTCCGTTCAAATCTTGACCATTCAAAGTGAGGAAATGAAAAGGATTCAAACGTCATAGATTAATTTAACCAAAGCGGAATCCTGGACAAGGAATCTATCCAAATCCGAAACGGGGATCAGTTCTTCCTAAAAACTGATCAACTTAATTCTTTGAATTATATCGAGCCACATTTAGCATCTTGATTAGGCCGACAACACTCCCTACGGGAATTTAAGACACACTTTTGTTTTTACCTATTCAAAGGAAAAATAAAGATATTTTTATTTTGTGACCATGCGATATCAAATCCAATGTATTCGTAAACCAACGCTCCTTTGAATAAATTTTCTAATTTTGTTAAAACTTAAACATAATTCTCGTTTTTCCTCACGCCTGCTCCCTCTAACAATCGTGCTCGAACCTGCGCGTAGCGTAAGGCATCTTTGAGCCAATTTCGTAACGTTACAATACACATCACTCATACACCCATAACCTATATATGACGGATGTTTAGCCCGTTAAACGCCCAATCTCGGCCGGTTATATTTGACCGACGAAACTTTGGCTTAAGCGTGGATTAAGGAGTTGTGGAACGCGCGTTTTTCATTAAACCCCGTTTACCAACTTCACCGAGAGTTATGGAACCGGGCCTTAGTCGTGCTCTTTAGGGTTAGAAGTGATCCAAACAGTGTAGAACTGATCCGCTCGCGCATGCGTAGACGGAGTTGTCCATCCCGCTTTTTGCTGTCTACGCTTACGTGAGCGGATCAGTTCTACACTGTTTGGATCACTTCGAACTTTTGTCTCTTTGTTAATCGATCACCTTGTTTTCCGTCTATGATGAGAGAATTTTCATCTTCGGATAGCATAAGTCAGTTTGTATTGAAGACGAGCTATGCTATGAGATTCGCGAACTCTCCCCCAATTGAATATCGCCCGCTGAACCCCCTGCTGCGAAGTATCCTATGCACCGAGGAAGGACAGTCAACGCCGAACGCGGTGTTAAATGTGCCATTTTGTCTCTTTGTTTCTTAATGTATCCCGTCTGTTCCCGCCCTCCTCTCAGCGGCTACCTCAGTACGGGTAAACATGGATGAGGAATTCCTTCGCCGAAATTATTTTTGAAAACCATGCACGCCAAGTTTTTGTATAATCTTTGCAGTGAATTCGTCCGGTAAGTACGTGTACGTGTACGCGTGCCCTTGTACGCAAACGTGCCCTTTTTTATGTTTCGTTCCCCGTGGAATTGTATTGTACGTACATTCATGATCTTTAGCTAGCATGAAGTCATCATAATATTTGGGATAATCATGCTGGAATCCTCCGAAATGGGGAAACCCTTGAACCGAATGTGTCGAGGGCGCACGTTCGTCAGTGAAATTTTGCCACTCATTTATGAATTCTTGGCTATATTGCAATGATTTCATTTTTCTTTGTCTCAATTGAGTTTGAAAATTTTTGAGAAGATTTTTATGAAGGTCAAAAGATTGTTCGCAGTGAAGAAAAAGTAAAATACATGAATATAGTAAATCAAAAGTGTTTCATTGGAAAGTGGTATCAAGAATAAAATTGAGTCGTTATTTTCCAACTGAGGTTACGATTTTTTAATAGTTAGCGTTCTTTATACTATACATGCATGCAATTTTTATAGCAAAGAGACTTTTCCGAACGAAATAACCATATGACGTTTCAGGACCAGTTGAATAAAAATTCGTTAGAAAAGTCCTGGATCTGCTGTGGCTGTTTCGAAAAATTTATTATATGGTAGCTTCAGGGACAAATGATATTGTAATTAGCAAGTTTGTCCTGGAAAATACCACTGCATGAATTATAAAATTTTCCATTCAGGCAGATTCAACGACAATCGTTTCTCTGTATTTCGTAACGACCTAGTACTCAGCCGAATCATTCTTTGGATGGAAAATCTCGTCTATTAGAGATAAACCTTGCAGCTATGGTGTTTCAATCATATTGCACCGTAGACAGGGTCAGAAACGCAAGCGAGTCGTCCGGCGTCACATGTGAAACTCCAATGATGAGATTAGGATGTTCGATATCCTCTCAAGCTGCAAATTCTGTCGTAGCGCATGAAATCTTTTATAGTCGAAAACACATCCGACTGCAAGAAAATGTTGTCGCAGCGAAGAAAAACTTTTCTTGTACCGCCGGTAGCTCCAAGAATGAAAACTGACCCATCCGGAGTCTTTGGCCTCAGTCTTGACATTTTTGGATGTAAATATAGTGCACCGGACGAGAAAGAAAAGTTACAGCGACAGGCACAAGTATTTATTGATGCACCGGTTGGTCCCTTGATACTAATTGAGTAGTTGGGTGTTCCAAGACACGGCGCACAGAAGTTTTACTGTCGCAAACACATTTGCCTACCACAAAATGTTGTCGCACTTCTTGTAACGCTGGTAGCTCCAAGGATGATGAAAACTGGCCCATCCGGAGTTTTCACCCTCATTCTTGACATTTCTGGAAATGAATAGTACGCTGCATGAGCAAGAAATGTTTCAGCGGCAGGCAGGATTCATTAGATGAAGAAGCAAATATTGAGTCAGCGGCCATTTCAGGACACAGCGAAGAGGACTTAGAGGATTAAAAACTAGTTCGACTAGCATGTAAAACTCTGCAGTAGTAAAAAGTAACTTTTTATGGACACAATTTACTGGTTATAGAAATCGCATTTATGCATTACAGAACATATAGTCCAAATAAGTTCTGGTACGGAAAATACGTTATAAAAAAAGCACTCAAGCTGGCAATAGCACAAACATTTTTTTATTATTTTACTGTCAGTCGTACAAACGGAACAGCGTTCTCCGCCGACAGAAAACAGCAAAAACAATGAAACAGGTTAGATGTCAGCTGATTAAGGAGCGCGTATGCATAAAAAAAGTCGAAAAATGCAATCTGACCGTTCGTGGATGGAAAAATGGGACACTTAAAAGTAGGGTTACAGTACTGCAGTATTGCATACTATTTTGTAATCAGCAAAGAACTGATGGACCAACAAAAGATTTCATCAATGCAAATCAATCCAACAAACGATTACGCATCGATTAGGCTGGTTATCATTTAAAAATAATAATTTTCCCTCTAACTTGCTGGAGCATTTTCTTTTTCGATTTTCTGGAAAACCATTATCCAACAATATTTTTTATGAAGCTAACAATTCCCAACAATCAACCAACAAGCTATGTGTACCAAAAGAAATCCAAAAAATGAAATTTGACCGGCCAATTTAATGGAGCTGTGTTGATCCTTACTGGTCAGTTTAAAGAAATTTACCAGCAAATTTCTGGAAATTTACTAGAAAAGGTTCAATCAAATAAAGTGTCAGTCCTCACTTCACAGAGGTTTTGAACACATCGTGGCAAATATTTGGCGGTTCCGACTTTTTTCATTCCCGTAGTCAGTGTCTACGCGGACACATGTTTTCCGATATCTCCTGCACGATTCCGAATTTTATTCCAAGTTACGTTTTCATTCTGTATTTATCAGTTGATTCCGGCCGTTATCATGACGCGATATGCATTGTTGTTGGGGTCCGATGATCTGTATTATGTGCGGAAAACTTCACTGATCAGTCACTTCAGCGGCTTAACCTACAAATTAAAAAAAAAAGTCTCATGGCAAAATTGCTTTGTTTCAACGGTAAGTACACAAATCATGCGTTATACATTATTCTTAAAGTTGTCGATTGAGGGACTTGTATAATTTCTGAGTGATTGAATCGGAATTATTTTTTTTTCTATATTTGTCCATTCCAACGAAGCGGAAAGTTCTCGAAGAACTCCGCGATAATCTGCAATCAAGTCGACCATCTCTGGAACTGGTACAGGCAAAAATCGATTCTCGACATGTTAATCAAGAAGGTAATGAGTCTTTTTTCATATAGTTATCGATTACATTCATTTCCGTATCTTACTCTGTTCTATAATGGTGCAACCTCGATAAATTTTCGTATTCCCCGTCGCAATCTCATTGTTAACATAACAAAACGTTTCCCTTCTGATTTTGTACTTGAGCGAAACGTACTTATAAGCCTAGTGTAGAGCAAGGTGTTTTAATCAATACGGTCGACATCACAATTACGTGTTCTTGACCTCTGGATAACATAATTTTCCATACATTGAACCTTTTCACGCGCATTTTACTTAATGAATAACATTTCCAGACACTGATATAAACCGAACTACGTCCACTGAGGAACAAGCGAACACCAAAGAAAATGAGATCGATCCATATCAGTCTTTCGACATAACGGACCATGACAAGGAAAATGAAAATGATTTCCTCGGGAATGTTGGTAAGTTGCATTTGTTGAAAGGCAGTGTTCTGGATGATTTTGCCGAAATAAATGAATTGTATTTCACTCGGGGTAATAAGTATTTATTTTTAAGATCACGAAATTTTCATATTTAAAATTAGTCGTTGAATCGCGAACATAATCAAGAATAAAAATTTCAAGGAATCAATTCACCAAATTACATTTCGTAAATTTAAGTAAGTACACAATTACGATCCTAACTTTGATCAAATGAATTTATTTATTTATTTTTCAACAGGAATAAACACCTTTATCAATAACCAATTGGATTTCGACGGCCGCGAATATTTCGTGAACAACGATACTGACAATTAGAAAAAAACAACATTTTTACATCACTTGGGAGCGAAGAATTTTTTGAGTGAGCTGTATAGGAATAAATTGCTGATTCTTTTCCTATAAGTGTACTCTGCGGAGCTTAATTTAAACCCAGAATCATGTGTCTATCTCGATTTTTGAACGAGATATGATTTTTGGCCTGTTACCACGATTTTTGCTTGAAAATGACGATTTTTCGTAAATTTTCAAACTAAAATCGATCGTCTCCGAGTAACGATGGTGATTTCTCGATTTTTTCCTCATCGACACGGTTCGTTTAGCTCAAACGGAGTATAAACACGTGCCATCGTCTTCGTTACTCGCCAGAAAACCATTTTTGACTTTTCATCATCGCTGCGGAAAGAACAAGTTTTTTTCCTAAATTAGAAGAGGAGAATTTATTGTCTTGGGATGATGGGAGGACGATGCTGATCTTTTTCCTGAAAATATACTTTGTCCAGCCAAATTTAAGCCTAGAATCATGCCATTATCTCATCTCCTCGCTGAGATATGATTTTTGGCCCATTACCACGATTTTTGCTTGAAAATGACGATTTTTCGTCAATTTTCAAACTAAAATCGATCGTCTGCGACTAAAAATGGTAAAATTATGATTTTTTTTTCAGTCAACATGCTTTGATAAGCTGAAAGGAAGAGCAAACACGTTCCAACGTCTCAATTTATCGCAAGAGGGCAATTTTCAACTTTTGACCCTCAGCTTGGAAAAATCAAAAAAATTTTACATCAATTTTGTAACGAACAATTTACCGTGTTGGCTCGATGGGAGTACCATGCTGAAAACTGGTCGCTGTATAATATTTCGTTCCTTCTGGAGCAAAACTCTCACCAACACGATTTTTATGTAGCTCAGCGCAAGATTTTCATGTCGCTGAGAGTTATTGTCGCTTTGCGATTAATCCAATTAGTAGGGAATCAATGCATCGCTATCCGAATGCGATGAATGTTTTCCCTGTAAGAACCATTTAGACAAATGTTGTCGCTGCAAACGATTTCAAAAAACTTGTCACTCCATAATATTTGGATCCTTCCGGAGCACCTTCATGTCGGTCAGCGACAAGATTTTTATGTCGCTAACAATAAGAGTTATTGTCGCTTTGTGATTAATCTTACAAACAGGGAAAACATGCATCGCTATCAAAAAGCGATGAATGTTTTCCCTGTATAAATGTTGTCGCTGCAAACAATTCCAGAAAACTTGTCGCTCCACGATATTTGTTCTTTCCGGAGCAACAACTTGTCGCTGAGAGTTATTCGGAGCTTCCGAGCGACAAGATTTTCATGTGGCTCAGCGACAAGATTTTTGTGTCATTGAGAATTATCTGGAGCTTCCGGATAACTGGCAGCAATAAGATTTTCATGTGCCTCAGCGACAAGATTTTCATGTGGCTCAGCGACAAGATTTCTATGTCGCTGAGAGTTATGGTCGCTTTGCAATTAATCTAATGCCAGCGGCGATGTTAGTTATGCTGTAAATACATAAAATTGCGGGTGTAGGAATGGGGCAAAAGTTGTGAAGCATATTCATTCATGAATCATATTCCCCCGTCACTGGAGCATGTCGGTGGTAATGTTACGTCCCAAGAGATGGGATCGTTCGGCTCACGGAGCTTTGAGTTTTGACCGCGATATTTGAATTTGTTTGATCGACGGTTTGAGATTCTTTGATGTGATCTCCGTGATTTCCAATTTACCGATTACTATATTTTAACGATTTAGAATTACCTTTGTGGTAGATCGAGGTTTGAGAGGGTCCTTGACCACAGGAGCCTCGTAGACCCCTTTTAAATAAAAGAACGGACACTTCTTTTATTATTAAAAGAAAATAATAATTGTCTATTTATTCTTGTTGATGGAGTTGACAATTGGTTTTACACTGAATTTTGTTACACTTGTTAATGTTGAATGGTATTCTTGAGTTATGTTGCGCCCGCATAGCAACCAATTCCATAAAACCATCATATTATAATCAGCGACAGGAAGTCGTGCACGTGCCGTTTCAAAAATGCATCCCTCAGCAAGTCTAGTGGACTTTGCTCCAACTTCAAGGCCAAACCAAAACGCTGACAATCAAACTCAGCACTCGACCGTCCTCGAGACACCTGTACAATAACCCCAAGGCCTCGGACGATCGACTGCCCACCACCACCATTAATTACCACCTCCAATTAATTACCACCTCCAATTAATACCACCTCCAAAATCAATCGAAAACCCCTAGTTAATAAAAAGGGAATGCGACGCCCAAATCGGGCACTCTGCGATCAAATACCGAAATATCATTATCGTTAATTACACCGATTGGTCTTGAGGCAATTACACTCAATTGTAACGAACTTATCCACAATAAACCTTAGACGTTAAAACTGAAAGTATTGGGTTGGAGTTTAACTCGACCTTGGCAATATCCCGAATAAATCAGTCCCAAGCAAACTCGCCCCCACGTGACGGTTTGCACGGGCACAACATTGGTGGCAGCGGTGGGATTGCCACAACTCAAGAACTCGACTACAACTCTGAGGTGAAAAGGAAGTTTCACACAACGCCAAAAGAAGGACGACATCAGCCAAGTATCCGGAAAAAGTCGACAAGGACAACGGGCGCCCAAAGCTGTTTGAATTCGACAACCGGAGAACGACAACCGTCAACCCGAAGAGCGGACCAATCGAGCCAAGCAGATTCACCAAATTCGAGAGGAAGCCAGCTAGCGGATCAACCAGCAGCAGCAACAGCAGCAGCATGCAGATCTACCAGACCATCTTACTGTAAGTGACGGAACAATTTCTTTGTAACCCGCCAAAACCAGTCGCGAAAATACCGAATTAAAACACCTACGCATGTCCAACGACGAACTCGTAAATCGTCTAAGATTACCGGGCGTACGTACAATATCACGATCCCTAGACTCGTTTTTCAATCGTAATCTCACTTTTTCGCGTCCCCCAAAAGTGGAATATTCCCCGTCAGTCAAAAATATCAAGCGCAGTCCAAGCACAGACACCCTAGATCGGTCTCGCGACTCAGAAGAATCCTTTCAAGACGCGGAAGAGACCGAAAGTTTCAATCAAACCAATTTGCCAGACCTCTCCCTGTCTATTATCCCACATAACGTCACTATGCCGGACCAATCCGTACTCGAAATCGACCCACCCGCAGGTGCCGGTCCTGGTACCTCAAACAACGGTCCCCCTCACTCTCCTCCAAGGAGATCTAGAGGCATGCCCTTAAACGAGGCACGAGCTTTAATTCCCGTTTTCGACGGAGAAAATCCTAGACGCGCGAAAAGTTTACTCGACGCGTACGAAATAGCTCATAGCTTAGTAGACGAATGTGACAGACCAATCCTTTTAAAACTCGTACTTGCCACGAAACTGACAGACGACGCACGGGAAGACGTCCGTTATAAAACAATAGAAACGTTCGAAGCATTTAAACAACATTTAACGGAACGATATGGGACAAAACGAACCGTAGAAGCTCTACAGGTAGAAATGCACACGTGTAAAGAAAACCACAACGAAAGCATAGCCGATTTTGGAAAAAGATTACAAATCCTTACAATGGAACTAATAGAAGCAAGCATAGAATCCGAATCTTCTGTAGCAGAAAAACTCGCGGTAGAACGCTACGTGAGAAAATTAGCGTTATCCAATTTCGAACGAGGACTCAAAAGGGAGTATTAAATTCTCGTTAAAGCTAAAGGGTACCCAGATTTAACCGCGGCAATAAAAGGGGCCCAAAATGAAGAAACAGTCTTAAAAGGCTACGAATCAGTAGCGAAACAGACGCACCCCGAGAGGCGCCAAGAATTTTGCCAAAAGTGCAAAAAACCCGGGCATTCGGCCAAAGACTGCCGAAGCTCGAACCCGTCAAACGGACGAAACAATTTACCCGTCCCCTCAGGTAACGTAGGAGTAATAACCTGCACCTATTGCAAAAAATCAGGCCATCACTGGAAAGAATGTCGCAATAGGCTTAGGCAACGAAACCAGAACCAAAACGGTCCTGGGCACAGCCAAAATAATTCTCAGCAAGGGAATTCCGGGAGAAATCGTGGAAATTTCAACGGACGAGCTGGGAACAACAACAACAACCGTAACAGCAACAACCGCTACAACAACAACCGTAACTACAACCGAAACAACAACGGAAACAACAACGGAAGCAACAACGGTTCCCGCAATACGACAGGTGAAACGTCGAACGACCAGAAACCTACAGTAGGGTCATTCACGGTCAGCTCCATCGAGGCCGGTCAAGAATTCACCGTCAGCACCATTGCCGAGCAACGAGCTACAGGTCAGCTCAAAAGTAATGGGTCGAAAGTAACCCATGCAGGTATCCAAATTCTAGCCATAAATCCCGAGGATTCGGCGAGCGATTTCTACATCGCATCACTCCAGGCTAGGGAGAAGGTTCTCACCCTCAAAGGCGATACAGGGGCACAGTGCTGTTTAATAAAAAAAAGTGCCATCCACCCGGACACCAAGGCGTACAACGAGACGATTGAGCTGAAAGGGGTCGGGGGAAACAAATTCTACGCCATATGCAAAGTAGACCTGGTGTTGGAAACACCAGCAGTAAATATCCGCCATGGATTTTTTGTCATCGACGACTCGATCGGAATCGGCACCGACGGAATCTTAGGAATGGATTTCATCAGGAGACACAACGTGGACATTTTAGGTGGCCGTTCAATCAAGATGTACGGGCACACCGAACCACTAATCTACGGAGACGGGAAACTGAAATTACCACCCCGCTCTGAAAGCGTGCACTACGCTAAAAAGAAGCAATCAAGAGTAGGTTGCGTAATTGCCACGAAAATATCGACAGGCATTACATTAGGCGGAAATACCGCCACAACAGGATTCGCATGCCCAATAGTCCTGAGGAACTCCCTAGAAGAAGAGGTCGTATTAAACCGACCCACCGTGGAAATCGAAGAGTTCCAAGACGAGCCAAAAACGGACTCGCACCAAGAGGAAAAATCCCCAGCAATAAACGCAATAAACAGGCAGGAAAGGCAGGAAAAACTCTGGAAAGAATTGGGAAATCAAGCACATCTCAATCCGGAGGAAGAAAAATTCCTAAGGGAATTTAGCAACGAATATTCTGACGTATTTCATCTCGAGGGAGAAATACTAGGAACAACGGATCTTGTGAAACACCGTATACACACACGGGAGGGCACCGTGCCGGTAAATATACGGCCATATCGGTTGCCAGAAACGCACAAGGCAGAAGTGATGAGACAAGCAAAAGAAATGCTCAAAGACGGAATCATACGTCCGAGCAAAAGTCCATGAAATGCGCCGTTACTGGTCGTTCCAAAAAAGGCCGACGCCGAAGGCAACATTCGCAAACGGGTCGTAGTGGATTTTCGGAAATTAAACGAAGTCACAGAGGGAGATTCATACCCCCTCCCCAACATCTCCGAAATTTTAGATCAATTGGGTCGGGCAAAATATTTCACCACGCTCGACCTCGCCTCTGGTTTTCACCAAATCCAAATGGCCGAGGAGGATAAACAGAAAACAGCCTTCTCGACACCCATGGGACACTACGAATACAACCGCATGCCTTTCGGGCTCAAAAATGCCCCACCGACGTTCCAACGACTGATGGACGCGGTCCTGGCCGGACTACAAGGATTAAAATGCTACGTCTAGCTCGACGACATCGTTATCCACGGATCATCCTTCGAAGAACACAACGATCGACTACGAGAAGTATTCGACCGGCTGCGAGAAGCCAACCTAAAAGTTCAACCGAAAAAATGCCATTTTTTGCGAAAAGAAACGCAATATTTGGGTCACGTCATCACCGAAGTGGGAGTGAAACCCGATCCTGAAAAAATAAAAGCTGTAAAATCATTTCCAATCCCCAAAAACGTCAAAGAAGTACAATCCTTTTTGGGCCTTGCAGGCTACTATAGAAAATTCATACAAGATTTCTCAAAACTCGCTAAACCACTCACAGAACTCATAAAAAAGGAGAAAAAATTCGAGTGGACTGAGAGCGCACAACAAGCATTCGAACGACTACAAGAAACGCTGAGCACAGCACCGATCTTGCAATATCCAGACTTCACGAAGCCGTTCGTAATCACCACGGACGCTTCGGATAAAGCAATCGGAGCAATTTTGTCACAAGGGAAAATAGGAGAAGATTTACCTATTTGCTACGCCAGCCGAACCCTAAATAAAGCGGAAAGGAATTATTCCACCACGGAAAGGGAAATGCTAGCCATCGTTTGGGCAGTCATACAATTTCGCCCTTATATTTACGGTACGAAATTCATCATCGTCACCGATCACAAACCCCTCACCTGGCTTTTTAACGTAAAAGACCCAGGTTCAAGGCTAATGCGATGGAGAATTAAACTGGAAGAATACACGTACGAAATCCAGTATAAAGCAGGAAAAAAGAACACAAACGCGGATGCACTGAGCAGAATTTATGAAATAATGCTGACTCATGCCGAGCAACGCGATCCGACCGAGAAGCGAGGACGGGGAAGGCCGCGCAAGGTCGCGGAACGGCGGCCATCATGCGCAACAGGCTCCGCCCCCCAATACGTCACGAAGACGAAAGAACAGAGCGAAAACAAACAGAAGAAACAGCTGTCAGCAGAAAATGCATCTCCGGAGGCAAGCGAAGGAGAGAGCGAGCGCGAAGACGAGTCATCTGACTCCAGCCACGAACGAGCGTGCCCGAGCGAGATGGAAAGAAAAATAATATTAAAAGAATACCATGACGTTCCACTCGGCGGACACCCAGGCATAAAAAGAATGACAGAAAGAATAAGAGAGAAATACACGTGGCCCGGAATGGTAAAAGAGATCCGAGACTACGTATCTGCATGCGATAAGTGCCAGCGAAATAAATTAACGCGAACAAAAGAGGCACCCATGGTAATTACCGACACCCCTGATCAAGCGTTTGAAAAATGTGCAGTAGATATTGTAGGACCTTTACCCGAAACAGAGAGAGGAAATAAATATATCCTAACTTTCCAGGACGCGCTTACAAAATACAGCGCCGCCGTACCTTTGAAAAATCAGGAGGCAAAGGAAGTCGCAAAGGGTCTAATTACCGAAATCATTTGTAAATTCGGGACCCCGCGAACAATTCTATCGGATCAAGGGACAAATTTCCTCAGCGACCTGTTTAAAGAAATGTGCAAACTCCTACAGATAAAAAAGATTCAAACGACGGCTTATCACCCGCAATCGAACGGAGCCCTCGAAAGATCTCATCGCACGTTAGCAGAATATTTAAAAAATTTTATCCAGGAAGACCAAGCGGATTGGGACGAGTGGCTACCGTACGCGATGTTCACGTACAACACCACCCCCCACACCGCGACCAAATATTCCCCCTACGAACTCGTTTTTGGTAAACGAGCGGATTTACCGACAGCCCTAAAGCAGCCCCCGCGTACAACCTATACGTACGACGATTACGTCGCCGAATTAAGGGAACGGCTGCGAGCGACTTGGCAAGTCGCAAAGGAGCAATTAATTACCGGAAAAGAAAAGGTAAAAGAGTGCAGGGACAAAGCCGCCGGTAACCCAGAGTACCGCGTTGGCGACAAAGTCCTCCTGCACGATCCCACGGTGCGGCGAGGCAGATCAGCCAAGCTGACCCCAAAATGGACGGGGCCCTACACCGTTCAAAGTAAAGAGTCGGCCGTTAACTATATTATCAACCGCGGACGACGTACGATGCGAGTACACGTCGATCGCATTAAACCGTACGTCACCCACTAGCCGACAACATGGCCGCCGACAAAATGGCCGCCGACACCTGACGCATTAGCACGCGCGAGCTTTCAGCGCAATAAAAAAAAAAATAAATGAGAAAAAAAAAAAAATTCCGAAAAAATAAAAAGAAAGTAAGAATTGAAAGAAAATAATAGTGAAAACGAACATAACCAAAAAATGAATGATGAAAATGAATAAAATAAATTGAAACAAAAATAAAGAAAATAATAAATAAAGAATAAAATAAATTGAAACAAAAATAAAGAAAATAATAAATAAAGAATAAAATAAATTGAAACAAAAGTAAAGAAAATAATAAATAAAGAATAAAATAAATTGAAACAAAAATAAAGAAAATAATAAATAATTAAAATCCAATTAAAATAAATTATAACTAACAAGGGCAGGAAAAAGGAATGGGAACGAAGAAAAAATTTATAAAACGAATAATTAAATTCTCGAAATATATTGTTACATTCAATAACATATATAATAATTGTTACATTCAAGTCAATATTCAAAAAATATTCAAAAAAAAAAAAACTTTTTTTTTAACACTAACGACGAGATACGGAACGGCGGAAATAATCGGGACCAAAGAGGTCCCACATCTCATCATCGCGTACGCTCATCACTGGGCCAGAATAGGGACTCATCCCAAATAATCGACGGAGCCCCAAAACGTCCCCAGGAATAGACTCCGGATTCCAGGCGTCTATCTCTCGCGACCATGGGTCCTCCCTCCAGAGGCGCGCCCACGCCATGGCGCACTCGAACCGCCGCGCCCGAACAATTTTCGCCGCGGCTATGAACGGCGCCATCCACAACTTTCCGATCGGCCCGTTATATGCCGTACGGCGAACTTTCTGAAAAAAGAAAAAAAAAAAAGAAAAAAAAAATTATTATCAATGAACAAAATAACAAGAAAAGAAAAAAAAAAAAAAAAACTGATAAAATATCAATAATAATAATAATAATAATACAAAAAAAAAAAAAAAAAAACTCACCATAAAATAAAACTTGGGGCCCGTCCAACAGTGGGCAATAGCCCCGTAAGCGGTCGAATGATTTCTCTTTCCCAAGGAAGCCATTTTTCTGAAAAAGGAAAAAACAAAATAAAAAATAAATGGTGAAACAACGAATGAATAAAATACGAACAAATATGAACAAAGAACAAGGGGCACACATAGAATTACAAAAAACAAAAAAAAAAAAAAAAAAAAAATTCAACAAAAAAGGGTAAACACAAAACTACCTATAAAAAGGATGAAAAATAACACAAAAAAAAAAAAAAAAAAAAAGAGAGAAGAAAATGGAAAAAAGGAAATAAATAAAATAAAAATAAAAAATATTATATTATATAATATTATATATTATAAAAATATACATAATGAAATAAAATAAAATAATAAAATAACAAATGAATGAATTTGAGTATTTGCCGGGCGCTCAGTCCTGTTGGACCATTGTGCCCGGGCCCTGTGGAGGGCAACCCTTGTCAGGGAGAGCCAGGGAGTAGGCCGGCCTCCTTCGCAAAGCGTAGAAGCCCGCTCAACCCCTTAGCCTCCAGCTTGAATTCTTCGAGAGCAAGGGACCCGAGTGCCTCATGCCTGATGCCCTCTAGTCCCTTGCAACTCATTATAAGGTGAAGAGGAGTTTCCTCTGCTTCTTTGCACCTTTGGCAGATTGGTTCTTCAGTGAGCCCCATCCGCACCGCGTGCCTGCCTGTGAACCAGTGACCTGTCACCAGTCCTATGATCACTCTCAGCTGTCCCCTGTCCAGGTTAGTGAGTGCGATCGCTAACTGTTCCGATGGGCCTGAAAACAGTGCCCTCGTGTGCCTCATCCCGGTACCTCTGCTCCAGAGGTCTGCAAACCACTTCTCCACCCAACTGTTTGCCTCCCTCTTCATGAGTTCCGGTGACGCACCTAGGTGGCGTGTTTCCGCCGATATTTGCCTTGCGGCTCCACATTTGGCCAGTAAGTTGGCCTTCTCGTTACCTTGGATGCCGTTGTGGCCCGGCACCCATAGCAGCTTAACCCTGTTCTCACTGGCAATCAGTGAGAGCAGTTCCTTACAGTCCCTGACTAGCCCAGAGATCACTGTCACGGAGTGCAGTGTCCTGAGCGCGGTCCGGCTGTCGCTGCAGATGTAAATGTGTTTGCTTCTGTATCCCTTTTCCCTAATGGAATGGGTACAGGCTTTGATAGCAAACAGTTCGGCCTGGAGTACTGTGGTGTTCGGACCCAAATCGAAACTCAGTTCCGTTCTGGGTCCATCACTCCACACCCCGGCACCTGCCCCTGTCGCCGATTTGGCCCCGTCTGTATACCAGACTAGTCCTCCGGGCGACAGGATTGCTCTTTGATCATCACTCCACGACTGTCTGTCGGGAAAGAGGACTTGATAGTTGTGGTGGAAGTAGTGCTGCCGAGGGCAGTAGTCCCCTCCAAGGAGGCCGACTCTTTTCAGAGTCGTGTCCTCCCTCAGAGCCGACGCGTGCCCCGACCACGCTTTCTTCCACCGCCGATTGAAAAGCAGCCTGACGGCCGCCTTCCGTGCTTCTACCTCCGCAATAATGTGTGGAGGCGGTAGGTTTACCAGTGCGCCCAGTGCCAGGGTCGGGGTTGTGCTTAAAGCTCCTGTTATCCCCAGTCCTGTCAATCTGTACACCCTGTCTAGCGCCTTTCTGTTGGATGCCCGGCGAAGTCCGGGCCACCATACTATAGACGCGTATATGAGTTGTGGAACTACAATAGCTTTGTAGATCCATCTAACCGTTTTAGGTTTGAGCCCCCAGGTTTGGCCAAACATCCTGCGGCAGGCCCAGAAGGTCGCTATCGCCTTCTGGGCCTGCCTGCTGATGTGGCGTTTCCAGCTTAGTTTGCTGTCTAGGGTCACTCCCAGGTAGCGAACTTCCTGCGAGCGAGTCAGCTCAGAGCCAAAGATGGAGGGGGGCCTCAGATCGAAGCGCCTCCTCCTTGTAAATAGCACCATTTCAGTCTTATTGGGATTGACCCTTAAGGACTGTGACGTGCACCATGTCTCGACATAGTCCAATGCTTTCTGCATTCTACTAGTCATGTAATTCGGATGGTCGCCGCTCACTGCTAAGCAAACATCATCCGCAAACCCTATGACTTTCACCCCCAGACTCTCGATCCCGGCCAAGAGCCCGTCTACCACCATCAGCCACAGCAGAGGGGAGGTAACTCCCCCCTGTGGGCATCCTCTGCCGACGCGGGCCCTAACGTCGGTGCCGTTGAGACTGGCAGTGACTGTCCTGGTCCTGAGCATGCAGTGGATCCAGTCAATGATAGTGTCATCCACCTGGAACCTCCTTGCTGCTTCACAGATTGCGTCGAAGGAGGTGTTGTCAAACGCCCCCTCCACGTCAAGGAAAACGCACAGAGTGGCCTCTTTCCTGGAGAGGGCCCCCTCGATCTCTCCAACGAGGTCGTGCAGCGCCGTCTCCACGGATTTGCCCGTCTGGTACGCGTGTTGAGACTGTTGCACTGGCATGCGTGCCAGAGCCCCGTCTCTTATGTACCTGTCCACTAACCTCTCCAACGTTTTCAGGAGAAAAGACGTCAGGCTGATGGGCCTGAACGATTTCGCCTGATCGTAGGAGGTTTTGCCCGGTTTGGGGATGAAAACAATAATCACCTCCCTCCAGGCTTTCGGGACGTATCTTAACGCCAGGCAGGATCTGAACGTGCAAGTCAAATGCCTCGCTAGGTCCTCCCCGCCCTCCTGTAGGAGGGCTGGAAAGATGCCATCCGCCCCTGGGCTCTTGAATCTGTCAAAAGAATCAATGGCCCATTTGACCCTGTCTGTCGTTACTACCCTGGTAGCTGTCTCCCAGTCAGCGGGTCTGAATCTGGTGGGCGCTTCCCCTTCGGGAGCGCCCTGCCTCATCAAGCTCGAGCCCGGGAAATGTACCTCTATAAGGTGGGCCAAAACATCCTCGTGTTTCTCGGCCGTGCTACCCCCCGGCAGTGTTAAGCCGCCAGGTTTGATGTGTGTCCCTGTCGTGAAGATTCTGCGAAGTCTGGCCACTGTTGACAGGGCCTCGATCTCTCTGCAGAACTTCCTCCAGGCGTCCGTCTTGGACCTCCTAACGAGCTTCTTATAGGTCTTTTGGGTAGACCTATAGGCAGCCCAGTTCTCCTCGGAGTTTGTCCTGAGGGCTTTGCTCAATAGTCGGCGCGAGTCGGTGCGGAGCTTGCCCAGCTCTCTGCTCCACCACGCTACCTTCTTGTTGGCCTTCCTAGTTCTGGTTGGACAGGAAGCCTCATAGGCCTGGACTATGGCTGACCGTAGAAATTCTACGTCACCCTCAATCCCAGCCTCCGTCCTCGACCTTCCGTCAGTTTCCCCGAGCCTGCCATTTAGTTCCTCCCTATAGGAGGCCCAGTTGGTGGCCCTTGGGTTCCTGTAGGCGGTCTCGGGTGGTGGCTCCTCTCCCCCCATCACCGCGAAGGATATGCGGCGGTGGTCCGATAAAGTTTCCTCCTCGTCCACCCGCCACTCCCTTATCCACTGAGCGACTGCTGGAGTCCCCACTGTGAGATCAATCACCTCTTGTCTTCTTGAGGTGATGAATGTAGGCTTAGAGCCTTTGTTTAGAGTCTCGAGGTCTGCTGCCGCTAGGTATTCCAGCAGGGCAGTCCCTCTCTCGTTAGTGTTTGAGCTCCCCCAGATTAGGTGGTGCGCGTTCGCATCACACCCGATCAAAAGGTCCAGCCCTTCATTAGAGCAATAGTTCACTACTGCTCTCAGCTCCTTCGTTGGAGGTGGTTCTACTGAGTCGTATGGGAGGTATGCCGAACAGACCACTAGGTCCGCTGGCACTCCTCCCATCCTCAGTTTGAACCGAGCCACTGCCAGGTCCCTGCTGCAGAGCCTGTTGAGCTTCAGAGCATTGCATCCTTTTTTCACAAAGATGCAAGCCCTTGGCCCCGGCTCCGAGGGATCGTATATCAGCGACCCGATACTCTGATCAATCCCTTTTACTAGCCCCTTGTACACCCAAGGTTCTTGTATTAGGGATATGTGTGTGTGCCCCATTGCTAGGTCCCGGCTATGTATAGCTGAGGCCGCTATGCAATGTTGCAAGTTGATTTGGGAGAATACGGTCCACCCTGCACCCTTGGTGGTGTCAGCGTTGACCCTTCTCCCCAATCTGGAAGTAGGGGAGTGGGGGGGAGGGATAGGGGGAATGGGGAGTTGGGATGGGGGTGTGGGTGGGGGAGGGGGACTATTGGTTCTGGTGTAAACCGACGTCCCCTCCTACTGGTGCCTTGGGAACCGAAGATGTTTCTTCGGTCCCCTGAGGCGCTCTATGTGGTCCCGACAGGGTCTCGACGAGGGTCCGCTGGACTCCCTGTCTCGGCTCCGTCGGGCCCATCCTCTGCAGGGCCTGGGCCTTGGTCGGTCTGCCCCTGGCCCTGGCTCCGCGTCTATCCGGGCGGCTGGGGCGGTCCCTTGGCCCCGCGGCCTCAACGGCCTTAACCGCTGGTGCCGCGTCGCCGCCTTCCCGCTCCGTCCGTCCCGGTTGGCACGGGGTCCCGCTTAGCTGTGGAGCCTCCGGGGCCTCGGTTGGCCTCGACGGTGACATCTGTTGCGGGCCCTCTTCCGTGCCTCCCTGGTTGGGCCTGGGAGCGCCGTCCCGCCGCGCCTCGCCGGCCTTATGCTGGGCCTCGTAGAATCGAGCCCTGCCCAGGCCGTAATGAGGGGCGAGCCCGCGCTCCTTCAGCTTTTCCAGGGAGGCTGCATCAATGCCGAGTACGGCGTGTACGGCCCCCTGCGTTAACCTCCGGTCCCAAACCCTCCATAGGGTGGTCTGCAGCCCGGGGTTCTGGCGGTGTAATAGGGACAAGATGGCGCGCATGTCCTCGTGCGTGCCGGGGAACACTGCGGTCATCTTCGTTAGCCTGGGTACGCATTCCTTTTCCAGTACCTGGAGTGAAGCGCCCTCCCAGGGCTTTAAACTTGGGACCGTGGTCTTTAGCCATAATTTCGCCTTCTCGTCCGAGCATGTCACCCAGAAGACTCCCTGGTCGCACCGGGTCCCCTCGAAGCACGGGACCTCCTGTCCATATGGAATGGAGTTCATCGCCTCGAGCAGCCCACGAGCGACCAGTAAATCCTGCCCCTGGTCGAGGACGGTGCCGGGAAAGTCGGTTGGCGCTATGGCCACCCTCCTGTCGCCAGTTACCGCATCCCCGTAACCAGTGGGCCTGGGAAACAATTTGCTCCTCTTGGTGGCCGTGTATTTTTCCGGGGGTGTGCTGTCCGAAGGCCCGGGCCTCTTGCTAGAGCCCGGGATCTCGTCTGCGCCCCCCTTCGACCCTCCTTTGTGGTGCGGTTCAGTAGGTGTGCCCGCTTGCGCCATTCTGGCCATGCGAGCCCTCCTCTTCGCCGCGCCACTCCGGCCAGGCTTGCGTTTTTGTTTTTGTTTTTCTGCCGACGGTTCGGTGGGCCCGGCTTTCGCTGATCCCTCCTCCCCGTCGCGTGAAGCCGGGTCGGCGACGGTCAGATCCTGGGCCCTTGCCGTGACAAAGTCCACTGGATCCGAACCATTTCCGGCCTCGGCCGTGATTGCCGCGGTCGGTCCCTCCTGAGAGGGCCCAGCCGCAGCGTCTTTTAAGGTTTTTGCTGAGATATCCATACAAATCCCACGAGTAGTCAGGAAATAAGGGGGTCCGTCACCGCAGAGCCTGTTGCGGTGATAAGGCTAAATACAATGGGGGGGCGCCTGGTACCCCAAGGGCATCGTTCAAGACACTATAACCCAGTGCCATCCAGCCATCGGCACGATAGCTCCCACCTTAGCTTGGGGAGTTGGTCCGCGACGGGTCCTTGGGTCCCCTGGGCCAGGTCTTACGCCGGCCGGTTTCCCTATAGCACCCGTTGTCCAGGGTGTTCGGCGTCCCCACGGTCCCGGTCCCGGTCGCCTGGGCACCCCGTTCCCCGGCCGTTGTGGACGGTCCCCACCCTGGAACTCCTCCTATCCGCCACCTGGAGACGCGCCCGGTTGGCCTCACCCATGTCCCCGCACCTCTTTACGAGGGGCAGGGGCCCGGGAAATAACAAATAGAAATTTCAAAATTTTATAAAAAATGAAACGAAATAAAAATAAAATGATGAAGTTATAAAATGAAAAAAAAAAAAAAATTTTTTAATCGAAAAAACTCACCGTTTAATTAGGAGAGACGAGGTGACGGCAACGACGATAAAAGTTGTAATGAAGCGACGGACTACCGCGTAAGATTTTATAGAAAAAAATTAGCAAACAGAGAGGACAGACCTTAGAAAAGGACACCCCAGACTCTAACCGTGAGACAGAGAAGGACACATGAACTCGCGAGCCAAACTCGCAGCCCAGTGCAAGTGCACCTAAGCGGATATAGCGTCAGCAAAATCCGCCACAGGGCAACAGTGAAATACAAAAATGATAAGAAACTTTCCCACGAGCAAGAGAAAGAAAGCTAATAAAACGCACCATTACAGGTATGCGATCTCGCTGTCCTTGACAACAGCAATGGACCAATTCCACGTGGAAAAATTACGAACCACCCCTGGAATTTATTACGAAGAAATAGGAACCTTGCACACCATCAAAGAAATTTGGAAATTGGCTATCCAATTGGACCTAACACCAATAGAAGCAAGAGAAGCCGCCCTAGGACATACCATCACGGCCCTACAACACCTCTGCAACGAGATGAAACACGACACCTTATGTTCCACATTATCAGCCACCCTAGAACCGACAATAGAGTCACTAAAAAGCGAACTACAAACAATTCACGACTTCGTCGGAAAAGCACCCAGACAAAAAAGAGGATTGATAAACGGTCTAGGATCAATAATTAAATCAATAACGGGAAATTTGGACGCAGACGACGCCCAAAAAATAGAAGACAAAATACAACAGATAACTAACAGACAAGCAACGGACGAAAAAATACTAAAAGAAAACTTGCAAATCCTAAAATCAACAACGACCCTTTTTGATCAGGACAAAACAAAGACACTAACTAGCATAAAAGCTTTAAACAAAGCAGTAAGAAATATAGAGCAAGCATTTAACCAACAGACAGACCTAGTACAACAAAGAGAAAGCCTAGACGAAAACATAAACACAGTAGGTTTAGTATTAACGCCACTACTGAGCGACGTACGAAGAATATCAACTTTCCTAGTAGGAATTACAAAAGGAATAGTTGACCCAACTATTATCTCACCGAGACAGCTTACAGAATACTTAAAGAAAGCGCTCCCAAGCATCCCCGCAGGATTAAGTTTTCCAGCGGAAATAACACCAGAAAAAATGCAAGAAATATTGAAAACAGCCGAACTAGGCTCTTACAGCAGCGAATCACGAGTAGTGATCGTAATAAAAATACCGCTAATAGAAAATACAGAATTCAAAATAAACAAAGTCTACCCGTTACCAGTAAGAACAAATTCAAACACTTTCCAATTTCTAGAAACGAAAGAAAAATTCATCACAGTAAATAGCGAAAACAGAAATTACCTCACGCTAACAGAAGAAAATTTGAAAGAATGCAAAACGATAGGAAAACAGTATTACTGTCAACCAAAACACGCAACGCAAGTCATCGGAAATACGATCCCCTGCGAGATAGCAGTTTACTTAGGCAGCAAACCAGAAAAAAGCAGCTGTACGCCACGAATAGCAAAACTTGTAAACACTATGATAATAACATTAGATCAACCCGGAAAATGGCTCTACGTAGCACCAAACCCGGAACCACTAACGATAAAATGCAAAAATGCGAAAATTGCGTACACAACGATTACCGACACGGGAATACTGGTTTTGGACGGGAAATGTTCCGTCACTGCCGCCGATTTTAAATTAATTACTACCACAGAAAATACCCAAAAAGAAACTGTAGATTTCATACCACCACATAACCTAACCTTCGAAATCGGAGCACCACTTGTTAAACACTTAAAATTGAATCTCAGAACTCCGAACAAAACCATTACAAATTCTCTCGAAGTCAACAAACTTGGAGAAAGAATCGAAAATTTACAAAACAAATTAAACGAAGAACCTGACATTTGGTCAGATCCATACCTTCACATTTTGGGAAATTATTCCCTTCACGGCATAACAATAACAGTACTACTAATTTCTGCAATAATAATTATCATTCGAAAATTCTGTAAAGCCCGATGCGCTCGGACAATTTCCGACATCGAGCGACCGACGACAATTTCGCCAACGCGAGCAAAAAATGAAATTCAAGCTACAGATCTAAAAGTAATTTATACACCGACACAACGACGAATTAATACAGATTCTCTGTAAAACACAAAAAAAAAAAAAGACGCAAAACAAAACACAAACCTATAACAATTATACAAAAAAAAATGTAAACGCAAATTGTAAGCCAAAAGACCAATTTTTACGGAATTTAGTTGCTACACAAAAAAAGTCGAAACCAAGTTTCGTCTTCCCAAGGGGGGAGGATTGTTGCGCCCGCATAGCAACCAATTCCATAAAACCATCATATTATAATCAGCGACAGGAAGTCGTGCACGTGCCGTTTCAAAAATGCATCCCTCAGCAAGTCTAGTGGACTTTGCTCCAACTTCAAGGCCAAACCAAAACGCTGACAATCAAACTCAGCACTCGACCGTCCTCGAGACACCTGTACAATAACCCCAAGGCCTCGGACGATCGACTGCCCACCACCACCATTAATTACCACCTCCAATTAATTACCACCTCCAATTAATACCACCTCCAAAATCAATCGAAAACCCCTAGTTAATAAAAAGGGAATGCGACGCCCAAATCGGGCACTCTGCGATCAAATACCGAAATATCATTATCGTTAATTACACCGATTGGTCTTGAGGCAATTACACTCAATTGTAACGAACTTATCCACAATAAACCTTAGACGTTAAAACTGAAAGTATTGGGTTGGAGTTTAACTCGACCTTGGCAATATCCCGAATAAATCAGTCCCAAACAAACTCGCCCCCACGTGACGGTTTGCACGGGCACAACAGTTAGCTATTATTAACATTGGTAGTTATTTACGATTTAGATTTTTATGAAAGTCAGTTTTGTTCTGAGTTTTGCGCACAGTTAATCGTTGCCGCAGATTTGAGATTTAGTAAACGAAGTTGATGACTCTGACTCTCGATGCTAATCGAGAGTCAGTAATTTTCTTTTGCTCTGTCTCAAGCTCAGAGTTGCTAGATTTTCTGGGGATAAGATGTTGTGGAAGGGATTGATTTTGTTATATTTAAATACGAGGATAGGTTAAGAAGTCGTTAATTTTGGTGTCGTTAATCTGTGATTGGCTTGTATTGGAAGCGAGGACTTTTCTGGAAATATGATTGGAAGAAAAGTCGTTAGCATTTAAACGTTAGAAAAAGATAGAATTTTAATTGGAGAAAAAGTCATTAAAATTATACTGCCGCCTAGACTTCCGAGAAAAAAGGGCGAGATTGCTCTAGATGCAAGTGGTTGCACGTGCACATCTTAACTGTAGGAGAGCAAGTTTTACGACTTTATGCGTATGGGAATATTTTTGGATGTGCTTGATTTGAGATATCGAATTTTAACAGTTTTTCAGAGAAAATAATATTAGAGACGATGTAAAGGAAGAACGTTTTCTTTTTAATGGTTTTTCGGAGAAATAATGTTAGGAATGATGTTAGAGGAAAACATTCATCTTAGATTTAATGTGTTTTCGAGATTTTCTGTAGGGTACAGCTGAAGGGTGTTTGGTGACGGAAAGTCGGGTACGCTAGAGCGCACGTGTTACTTTTAAGGACAACGGGTGCATTGTAAGGGTTTCTGTTGCACTCTGTCTTATGTAATATATAGAGGAATATGTAAGTTTCGGATTAGAATGTATGCTAAGTTCTAATCTAATTGGTACGTATGTAGTTAATATCGACAAATGATGATGTTTGCTAGTTAACGTACCTACCGATGGTACATGTTTAATGAAAAAAATTATGGGGGGTCTAGCGTGAGAGCTAGGACGTAACAGTAATGCCAGCTGCAAGTTAGCATTTGTGAGGTTATGACGAGCTGTCAAAGCTGTAAGCACAGTATTCACGTTTATCTTCCATAACCCTGCGTTCTCGAGAAAATAAATGGTTAGCCAACGTTTGTTGTTCAACAAAGGATAAGTTTGCAACTGTTATTTTCTCGAAAATACTAACGGCGTGAAAGAAAAATGTGAACCTATTTCAGCTATCTCTCTCACACTTGCGTTCATATGGGCCGTTGAAATATCGATGATGATTTTTTCATCGCGATCAGCTGACGTTTTTCGCCCGCTCGTCTGCACTGTTTGTGTGTCGTCGGTCGTGACCAATCAGAAACACGCCAGTACCGCGAGGCCTTTCTCTGTGTCGTATACATACACGCACGCACACTTCGATCATCGCATAATTTTGCCTGTGCAAAGTTCTTTTTCAGCAATTACGGCATCAATCGCGTTGATTTATGGCTCGATCGAAGGGCGATAAATTAATTAGTGTACAGTTCAAATTTCTGATCATGAGATTACCCGTTGGCTTTGTAATTCAAGAAAGAGTCTACCCCCACCGTCGAAATCGCTTTATTCAGAGATAATAACTCGGGTGAGTCTCGGGCAAGCAGACGACGCTGTCAAATGTACTTGTCCCGAGACTCTGCCGAGTCTCTTGATACTTGTCTCTTGATACTGTCCTTTCATTGATATAAGAAATTTAGTGCTGTACGTAAATGATCCAATTATACGTAGCTATTTCTTGCCATTTATTGGTGTATTTTTTTTTGGTATTAATCAGAAGTGTTTTGAATTTTTAGGGACATTTTTGTGGGGTTGTTTTTCATTGTATTCCATGAAGGGTGTTGAATTTTTTTAAGCGGGATTGGCCGAGGATTTTTAGGCGAGATATTTCTACCAAGTTTTTTTAGGGGATACATTTTTTAATTTTAAATGTTTTTCTGGAACAGCATCAAATTTGTTTGCAGTGGAAAAGATTTCAGTTTTTTGGTGGATTTTTCTGTGATAGCAAATGAAAAAACGGGGGACACCAACAAATGGACTTATCCACGCTTTTTTACCCGTGGAGGGGATTTTTGACTAGGATTTTACACCTCGAAACAAATAAATTCAAATATTTGTTAAATTCAATATTTCGTGAAGTTCAGTGCAAACTTCCGCAAATTCAACTATTTTAATTGATTAATCTCACAAATTTGAAATCATTCATCCAAGTTCAGTATTTTATCGAAAAAATCCATCGAAAATCTCGTCTCAAATTGAATAATAATTTTTCTCTCAATTTTTCCTAAATTTGTTAGTTCGAATTGCTCTCAATCATTTCACCTGACTGTACTTTGTCCAGTCCAATCGGTCCCTCCGTGCTATTGCTCAGGCACGTCGGACCGTCCGTCTACCCGCACCCTTTCTTTCTACGAGCCTGGTCTTTTCATATTTCTGCACGACTTTTGCGATTCCTTTCTACTTCTTAAAGTCGTTGACTACCCTCCTTTCCCTTTTTATTCCCAAGCCATTCCGTGAGTGCTGATTCTCAAGCACCTCGATTTTTCCTCATTTTCCACATTTTCCGACATGCGCAATTAATCGTGCTGATACTCAAGCACGTTAATTCCGATTCACCTTCCTTCTTTCCCTTTTTATTTCCAAACCCTTCCGTGCGTGCTGATTCTCAAGCACCTCGACTTTTCGTCATTTTCCACATTTCTCGATATTCGCAATTAATCGTGCTGATTCTCAAGCACGTTAATTCGGATTTTATCCATTTTTCCCATCCTTACCGACCGTGCTGATTTTTCAAGCACGTTGACTCATACACTCCCGCTCAAAAGTATGGGGTCACCCCACGAAATTTTCAGCTTCGGTAAAAGTTCGATATCTCAGTGAAGAATGGTTGCAATCGAATTTAAAAAACGCCGTTTTGAAGAGAACAGTTTTAGCTTTACTTTGCCACCTCGGACACTTTTTTACGATTTTTTTGCAGCCAGGACGCTCCTTTGAACATGACAGTTTTTCGCCGATTTTTCGGCCTTCGGAAATTAGTTTCACGCCTAGTAGAAAATTTTATTCACAATGCTATTTATGATAGTTTCGAAGGGGATATCGAACTCTTCATTTTCGTTTTTGGGAAAACACCGTACGATTTTTTTTCGCAAAAATATTCCAATTTTTGTGAAAAATTGAGAGTTTGAGTAAATGCAGCATATCTTGAAAACCGCGGGGGATCAGAGAAAAAATCAAGAAGGTTGAAAGTTGCGGACGGTCATGTTGGATCTGCTATAATTATTTCAAAAATTTTCGCCTATTTTTTTTTCTTTCTGCTTTTCATCGGAACAAGGCAGTTGCTGCATTTACTCAAACTCTCAATTTTTCACAAAAATTGGAATATTTTTGCGAAAAAAAATCGCACGGTGTTTTCCCAAAAACGGAAATGAAGGGTTCGATATCCCCTTTGAAAATATCATGAATAGAATTGTGAATAAAATTTTCTGCTAGACGTGCAAATAATTTCCGAAGGCCAAAAAATCGTAGAAAAACTGTCATGTTCAAAGGAGCGTCCTGGCTGCAAAAAAAATCGTAAAAAAGTGTCCGAGGGGGCAAAGTAAAGCTAAAACTGTTCACTTCAAAACGGCGTTTTTTAAATTCGATTGCAACCATTCTTCACTGAGATATCGAACTTTTACTGAAGCTGAAAATTTCGTGGGGTGACCCCATACTTTTGAGCGGGAGTGTATCTATCCTTCTCTCGTTCATTATTGCCCGTGCTGATTTCTCTAGCACGTAAATTTGAATTCATCCCTATTTTTCTTCTTTATCGACCACGTCGCATCCTTTCGAACCGGAGTTGCCCTTCTCCTTCAATAATTTTTCCGTGCTGTAAATTCGAGCACGTAAATTTAAATCCTTCCTATTCCAATCTGAGCAATTTTTATTAACAACATTTCTTTTCTTTTCTTTTTCTTAAAATCATGAAGATTCCTAATAATGCCTATGTTAAGCCCGAACGTGTAACGTGAAAGGGCTGAGAGAAACTGTCGAACAAATAAATAAATAAATAAATAAATAAATAAGTAAAGATTCGGAATAGCTATCAAAGCTGTAAGAAACGTTTTTCGTGTCCTACGCCTATCGCTCGAATTTTCCCTTCCAAAATCAGCACCGAGGATCGAAACATAATCGATATGGTATCGATCGAGGATCACGCGAGCCTCTCCCCGCCATCTCAGCCCCAGTTTGCCGGTTGACACGGAAAGCTCGCCCTCTTCTCTCTGGGACCGTCGTCGAAGACAGAGCTCCGAAATTCATCGTGCACAATCAAAGTGGAGTCACCCAAAGGAATCGTACTTTTTCTCAAGAAATAATCCTCATCATTGTGCGAAGTGGGCCTGGCCGTCCCACATTCGATTTTATCGAGATTTTCGACATTTCATCGGAACATATAGAAGATAACGCGTGTCGAGAGGGTCCTGGAGAGAATTCGAGCCACCGTGGGAAAGCCGACATTCGACAGGGACAAGTTAAGTTCGCAATGCTCGTCAACCAAGAATATTCATAAAAATTCGTAATTTTTCATTTAAACTATGTTATCAAGCGCTTAACATTTGACGACAAATTTGTTAGAATCCAATTTGCATTTTTGGAAATAAAATTATAGGCAAAATAAAGCGAAAAATTTATAAAGCGTTAGGCGCACCTATTAGGGTCAGATTGGTATTTAGTACCCAGGTAGCAGTAATGTCCAATCGGCAACTTTGAGTTGCCATGCGCAGGTTGCCTTTCGGACATATCTTAAAGATAACTATATTACAGCTTTCAATTGTCGGCAATTGTACGGATGTCTGAAGGCTGACTTTTTAAAGTTACCAGAACGATGAATCTAATAGTTATCGAAATGATAACCTCTCGCTTTATGAAATGGATGGCTTTTTTTAGATATTGAAAAGATAACTTTTGAATGTCAACCAATTGTCACATTTTATAGTTGTCGAAATATCATCATTTTATTCATTTTTCGATTAATCGAATAGATGTCGTTTTGATGACATCGAAAATTCAACAAATAATGGTCAACCAAAAGATGGGTAAAATAGTTGTCCAACAGATGTCTTTCGCGATGAGCTTTTTTGTACGTTACGAAAATTAGCGCCAAAACCTGCAGCTTGAAAAAAGTGGGATAACGAAGTCTTTTTGGTGTTATATTAAAATTATTGTGAAAATCGTGGGAATACGTAAATATATACCTCGTGCAACGCATTTGCAAAGTAAGTATGTATTTGTATTATTTGACATCTAATCCATTTCACAAATTCCGTGAAATGCTCGTAACATATATCTGACTGATGTGCATTCATTTCGTAGGTTAGAACCGCCGGGACAAAATCTGGAGAAGACGAATTCGTTACAACGACAAAAAGTTCTGGGACAGATATATCTTCACGAATATTAAAAGCAGGTAAATGAAAACTCCCACTCTCCCAATACTATAGTTATTTATAAATATAATTATGGGGACTCCTGCGAAAGAGTTTCATCAACTCTCGCTGAGACAGCAAAGACGACGAATACGTGCTCTGTCTGAGGCAGATATTAATTTGTTACGTCGTGAAACTGGAGCAAGTAATGGTGCACCTAATCCTCTGTATCCCGCTCTCGATCACCCACCAATTCCTGAGCCCGTTGTCAATGGAGCCAATGATCCCTTCCATGACCTTGAGCCTCTTCGAGATGAAGCGGACATGCCTGTTGAGGCGGAGGATATGGATAGAGTCCGACCTCCAAATAAGAAACTCGGCAATAAGAAACTTTCCCCAGTTCCTCACTCGAGCGCTTCCCCCACTCCTACTTGAACTCCGAGCTCGATATTTTTGTGCGCGAAACCTCTGGTTAAGAAACCAGCCTGAAAGGGAATATTTTGGCGAAATAGAGTGAACGCTGTGGTGTCAATTGATGTGTGGATGCGTACGTGAGTATGTATGTGTGTCTGTATGAATGTAACACAAAATTTACAAGTTTATTAGAATCTATTTGTATTTATTTGAAAGATACAGGTGGGCGTTGACAAGATTTCATAGAACATAAAAACAAAGAGTAGGGCATTTAAAGATTTTCATATAAAACAGCAAAAGATTCCGAGACGTAATGAAAATCGTTTTCGTCTTGTTGTGTACTATTTTGATCCACAACGCACTCAGCTGACGGTCGAACATTTTCGAGGGAGTCGAACTCTGCCATCGAAGATGAATCCTCAGAAATATCGACTGTTTCTTCTTCTAGGGAAATGAGATAAAATAATATGGACATAAAATAAAACGTTTATACTCACTAGACGATGGCATAACGAGCATAGCTCGTGGCCAATTTTAAAGAAGAAAAAGAAAAAATAATACGTTACGTTTTTCGGTTTTCTGCATCCAATTTAACACGGCTGTTGCGTCTACCTCTCCATATCCATCGACTTTTTTTATGACATTCAATAACTCGGTTACGTCTCGATCGTCTGCAGTTAGCGATTTGAAAGTGACGTCAGTGCCCACGGACATATCAAGATTATCGATAATAAAAGAGTTCTCGTCCGTTTGAGTCGACGCATCTTTGATTTCTTTGGGCCATAAGTTTTTCCAGCATTTCTGGATCGTTGTGGGTTTGACTTTTTTCCATGCATCAGCAATCCAGAAAATCACTTTGTGCGCGTCAATTGTCTTTAAAAACTCGATCAGGGTCACGTTTTCATTTTGAGCCTCAATGATTGAATTTACGACGTTAATCTCGTAATGTAATTTGAGGGTTTGGATAATGCCTTGGTCCATAGGCTGGATCAGAGAGGTGACATTTGGCGGAAAAAAATTTACTTCGATGTCGTTAATTTTTACGTATCGATGAGATCGACAATTGTCGACGAGAAGTACTGCCGTCTTTGGTAAGTTCTTGGAGTTGAGAAAACTTTCAACTTTTGGAACAAAAACATCTGTGAACCATTCCTCAAAAATCTCATTATTTATCCACGCGTTTGTCTGACTGCGGTACCAGACTGGCAATTCATCCTTATTCACGTTTTTCAGACAGCGTGGATTTTTTGATTTTCCAATCAAGATTAGAGGCAAGATGAAAGAGCCATCGGCATTACAACACGTGGCTATAGTAACCCGTTCCAACTGTTTTTTCCCACCAGGAGCTTGTGACTGATTAGCTGCAACAACTGTCCTCTTGGGGGTACTTTTATACTTAGCCCACTCTCGTCCATATTGAAAACTTGGGACTTTTCAAGTTTTTTTGTCGCCACCATTTCAGCAAATTCTGCTTTAAACAAATTAGCTGCTTCCACATCGGCTGATAGTTTCTCCCCTTAAAAGTCCATAAGACAAATATCATCATTTATTGGACAATTTTATTTAACTATTTACTGTAGTTTTCTTGAACAGATATTTAAAAAATAATTCTATTTTTGTTTACAACGGAAACCGGAGCAAAGAGAGTAAAAGAAAATTCAGAAGCAAGTAAAAAGCTAAATTAAGTAAAAAGTAGAATCAATCAATGCACATTCAATTTAAAAAAAACCGAAAAACATAATAAAATGAAACAGATAAACCTCACAAAGGCCAGGTTACTAATCTAAATAAAAGCGTCGCAATTTTTCGCAATACATATCGAGTAAAACACAAAGATATTTTTTAATTGCGAAGAAAAAGGAGGAAATAAGGTAAAAGAGTGATTTTACTAACACAATACTACAAATACATATTTTGTTAGGTGCTCCGATCTTTTTCCTCCCGTATATTTCAAATTAATGATTTTACTCACGTGTGATTTTCAAATTTTTAATGTGGGTTCGTCTCTTCCATTTCTCTAGCCACCCGTGGCTTGCTTTGAAATTTTCTGGTCCGCCGATTCGAGAGTTTATCACGAGAGCTTGTCGGCATAGCATTGGTCCAGAAACTGCAATGCCTTTGCAACGACAATCAGAAAGCCACGTGAATAATTCTGCGTCAAGTTCATTTGTTTCGGAAACTTTTTTCAATGTTTTCGAATGGCTTGTTTTGGCGGCATTCTTTATTATCTCCTCATTGGATCTCCATTTGCTGAGAACACTTTTATTCAAGCCGTATTTGACACACAGTTCTCGAGAGTTGAGGGTTTTACACTCTTCCAAAATTTTCTTCGTTTCTTCAAACGTATCAAGAGACGCGGCAGCGGCTCGACGCCAAGTATTAAAAAGAAAGCGTAGCGCGAGAGCTGCCGTACTCTTATATACAGTAAAATGGGCGTTTCATGACGTCACAGCAACTTTAAATCGTTCTCACAGGATAACGGGTTGAGGGAAAAATCTCATATTAGACTCGAATTTTCTATGATTTTTTATCTTTCGAATGGTCCTTGATAGAACAGAATCCGTTCAGCCAATCCAGAGAAATCTGATATTGAAGATTTTGGACGCGAGGTTTGGGATGTTTTCTGTTTCTTGGAGTCAGAAAGGCGTAAGTTGTCCGCGCAGGCGCTTGGACATACGCCCTTACGCGTCTGGTGGACATTTTCGGCCCGTGACGTCACGCGCTCCGCTGAACGCGGTATCCCCACTGAGCGAGAGAGACAGACTATATCGGGCCTCTCTTTCCGTATGGTTTTCATTGCCTAGGTACCATGGTTTTCCATGTCTAGGTCGACGGCTCCATGGTTTTCGATGTCTAGGTCCACGGCTCCATGGTTTTTTTTGTCTAGGTATATTTCTCCATGGTTTTCGTTGTCTAACAAGGAAAGTCTTTCCACTGACCTCCTTTAATTTTGATGAAATTGAAATATGTTATTCTTCATCAAAATCTAAGAGACACGTATTTTTTTTTATCGGCGGAAAAACGTTTCTGAGGGGTGAAAATATCCCCTAAAGTTGAGACCTCCGAGGGGTAGTTTCCAGATTTCGCCTATTTTCACTCGAGATCAGCGAATGCACCCAAATGGATAATCAACTTAATGATAAACGATGGAAAATGCAACTGGTTTCATATCGGGGGGTGGCACAGGAAAAAAGTTATAGGGGTTGAAATTCACAAAATCGTTATAACAAAAAAACTATAGCACCTATCTCGATGGTTTCAATTGCATTTTGAAGAGGGCAAAAAAGTAGTAGATACGGGTTTTTGCGTTTTTCCCGCAAATGAAGTTAAGGGGGTGAACTACCCCTATATATGTCTACAGTAAATCTCAATAAAACGACAGTATTTCTTTGTTTTCTTATTTCTTCTCCTCGTGATACGTGTTTTCTTCAAATTTACAACAACCGTGCCACGTATATATCATTAAATGAACGGTTTTATCTAGAAGCCAACTTATTTATAGATCGATTTTTCGATGAAAAAGTATACATATATGGCTTATCGATAATTCCGATTGATTTATATTTGACAATGAGATAATATAGGCGTACGATAAGCGCTTACACATATTTGTTTCGGTAGATAGACAAAGTTTCGGGATGTCACATAGAAAAACTGTGTAGTCAACGAAAAAAAAACGAAAACGTGCAACATGCTTTTATCTTTTATTGATGATAGGTAAACAGTCTAACAAAATAATCACTGTAGCGATAGATAGAAGCGAATATATAATCGCAGGCTATTCTAGCCGTTGTAAGTACTGCAGTAATGATAGTCATCAAAAAAATGTTTAAAACATAGCGACTTTTTACACCAGGAGCAGCGAATAATAGCAACATTTTCACATCCTGCAACTTCACAATGTGAGTTGCAGGAATCTCCAAATGCAAAATCTACAGGATTTTCAAAATTCGCTGATTTTTCTTCTATGTAACCACTTTTGTACCAAGAATATTTGAAAAGATCGATATAACGCGGTGACGACAGTTGGTTATGCACGAGTGACTGCAGCTTTATGATATTGTTTCTCAAATGCAAATCAATATCATAGTCCATCAAAAGACAATGATCAGAAACATGTCTAACAAAATTTTTCCATACTCGGAATCCAAAAACATCGAGGCGTTGAATTTTTCCGGTAGTTCCTTTAGGTATAATCATTACTTTGACATCTCTATTTGAAGGTTTCACATCAAGTACAGCTTGGGGACAGTGTCCAGTCCAAGAATCAATCAGTAATAAAGATTTTTGACCAATTTTCGGGAACAATACATGCTGTAACCAAGTTTTGAAATGATCTGAAAATAGAAAAACGTATTTTCATCATTCGAAAAAATATCTATACAAAAACAGTGGGTGTGTAATTTATACCTGAAGTAAGCTTCCCAGACTTGGATACTTCTATGTACACATTATCCGGTCTGAAAAGCGTCTTTTCCACTATTGGACCAATCTTGCCAGTTGGTTCTTTTAAAACCAAAAATAGAGGAGATAACAGCTTACCATCAGCTGATATAGTCGGTTGAATACTGTAACTGTGGGTCATAGAAGAGACTGATTGTACAAGACATTGTATTTGCTTTTCTCCTTCGACTGCTAAAGTTCTTCCGGAATGCATTTCTAGTTGGAAGCCACTCTGATCTGCGTTGAATGTATTTGACAATCCGTAAGTTTTAATATTTTGTTTTACGTCATCGACAAATTTTCGAATTTGTTGTTCCAACACTGTTCCATCTTCAATTGTTTTAGATGTAACGAATTTATTTATTTTTCTCGATACGATACGATGAGCTGCTTTGAATGAGTTTATCCACGTACGAGATGCTTTGAAACGAAAATCGGTATGCCCTATTTCTCTTTGAGCATGTAAGGCCCATCTTTTCAAATCGGAATCGTGCACTATCAAACCAGCATCCACAGCAACTTTGAAATTTTCCAAAGTGTAAGCACAAATACGTGCTAATTTTTCTTTGTACGTGCCCCCTTTGTTCAAATTGTGCGCCCACCGCCGCAACTGTCTTATAGATTGCACTCTCTTAAACTTTTGTTTAACACTGCCCAGACCTAAATTTCCTTTCTTCCCGCTGCGCCAATACTCAACGGCCCTTAATTTGTACTCGTAAGATAAGCCTTCGTCATCACGAGTGCATGTATCAGGCGGAAATTCTGGTTCATGCAGGGCGTTTGACCATTCTTTATCTTCAACAATTTCCATTTCCCAATCCTTGAACGGTTCTTCAAAATACAAAGAATTTTCTTCTACCATTTCGAAACCACTGTATTCGTTCATTGCAGTCAACAAAATATTTTCAAAGTTTTCTTTCAATTGTATTTCATCGTTATTTACTGGTGAATCCGGTAAATGCATAACTTTAAAAGTTGTGAGAAGCATTCTAATAACGTTCAAAGGATTTATCTTCATTTTGATTAATATTTACAATTTCGTTTTAAATAGTCTCGAATTACAAGTGACTGCTTTCGTGTAAAAGAAAAATAGCCGACTGTGGTGAATATATGCCGCGATCGCTGTTTTGTTACTGCTTCTACGTCGTATTTGAAATCTAATTTTGAGAGCGAGTCACAAACTGAACAGAAGTGATTCCCAGATAACACCGTTAAGAAAGAGGGGAGTTATGATAACTATGAAAATGCGTCAATATTTACTAAATTTTCGTGAGATCATAAGGTGTAGATATTTTTGGAATTCATCTTCTGGCTTATTCAATATTGACTAATAAAAAAAATGGTGATCCGTAAAAATTAACCCATATGTAATTTTCGGCGAAAATAAATAAATAAGAAAATTCTTTGAAACTACGGATGTGATTGGTATGGATACCGTAAAAAGTGACAAAAATAAAAAATTGATAGAGTGGTAGAATTTTCAGAGGGAAATTTTATTGTTTCGAAATTTCCTTGCTCAATTAGGTAAAATTCATTGCTTAAATACATTTAAAATTAAATCTTTTAAGTATAACTAGTGTCTTGAATTGCCTTCAAATAAAAAACAACTTATTAAGATTGGACGCACACTTTTGGTTCTATCGCTTTCACCAGTTATGAAAATGCTATTTCCAGAAAAATCTATCCATCGTTTGAGATGTAGACGTTGAAAATTGGAAGAAAACACGTATCACAAGGAGAAGAAATAAGAAAACAAAGAAATACTGCCGTTTTATTGAGATTTACTGTAGACATATATAGGGGTAGTTCACCCCCTTAACTTCATTTGCGGGAAAAACGCAAAAACCCGTATCTACTACTTTTTTGCCCTCTTCAAAATGCAATTGAAACCATCGAGATAGGTGCTATAGTTTTTTTGTTATAACGATTTTGTGAATTTCAACCCCTATAACTTTTTTCCTGTGCAACCCCCCGACATGAAACCAGTTGCATTTTCCATCGTTTATCATTAAGTTGATTATCCATTTGGGTGCATTCGCTTATCTCGAGTGAAAATAGGCGAAACCTGAAAACTATCCCTCGGAGGTCTCGACTTTAGGGGATATTTTCACCCCTTAGAAACGTTTTTCCGCCGATAAAAAAAAATACGTGTCTCTTAGATTTTGATGAAGAATAACATATTTCAATTTCATCAAAATTGAAGGAGGTCAGCGTAAAGACTTTCCTTGTAAGTATATTTCTCCATGGTTTTCGTTGTCTATGTATTTTTCTCCATGGTTTTCGTTGTCTAGGTATATTTCTCTATGGTTTTCGATGTCTATGTACATTTTTCCATGGTTTTCATTGTCTCGGTATATTTCTCCATGGTTTTTGATGTCTAGGTATAGTTTTCCATGGTTTTCGTTGTCTATGTACATTTTTCCATGGTTTTCATTGTCTAGGTATATTTCTCCATAGTTTTCACTCTCTAGGTCGAGGACTCCATTGTTTTCGTTGTCCAGGTATATTTCCCCATGGTTTTCGATGTCTAGGTATATTTCTCCATGGTTTTCGTTGTCTATGTATTTTTCTCCATGGTTTTCGTTGTCGAGGTATATATCTCTATGGTTTTCGATTTCTAGGTATAGTTCTCCATGGTTTTCGTTGTCTATGTACTGTGACGTAACATTCTGCCACGTCACTCGTACGAATGCCTGTCGACCAGTGGACCGGGTTTTCGGTCCAATTTTCGGTCGCCACTCGTCGAGACAACGGACAGGGCATTTGCGGAGACTCAAAGCGTCGTAATTATTACTATTTTTATTGTTATTTTATTTCACACGACGTTATTTTATTGAATTGTACACGAGCCCAGCCCGATCATCGAAGTACCTTCGCGAGCTTAAAGAAATTATCGCGAACTACCGAGATCGATCATTTAGTTTATTTTGTTATTTGTAATTGTTCGAGATTTCCTTAGTTGGCTGGAGAATACCGAGAAACCTGAGACGCGATATTACCTTCCTAACCATTGCCTTTTGTGTTGTTGCGTTTCTCGTGCGCTCACTCCGACGCGGGTTTCTCGCGAGGGAAAACATTTTGCCTTGTGCCTTGCTTTGCCGCCCCGTTTCTCTCAAGGCTTTCGCCCCCGTTAGGCGTTCCAGTCGCAATCATCGTGGCTGCTGGTGGACGTTAGGAGGCACACGCTGGTTCCGTGGCCATTCGTTGATGCCCCCCGTGGCCTCCTCGCCGAAGCAACCGAGTAGTTGCACCGTCCACAGCCGTACCCTCGGGTGCCACGGTCCGCTAACCCCGGCGCCTCGTCTTAGCGGGATTCGGGAAAAGTCTTGGGGCGGAGGTGCTGTTTTGCCTATGTTGGCGTGTGGGTCCACCGCGACTCGCTTGGTCGGTGAGTCGCGAGGGAGGCCTCCCCTCCTCCCCGTCAGAGACGTCGCCCGGATCCCCAGAGGAAGCGTACCCGAGGCACGGCTCAGCAGAACGTGAGGGGACGATTTCCGAAGGAGAGACGGTCAGCGGTAAGGTAGAGGCGAGTTCGTAATTTTCGAGTCGCGTATCGTCGATTCTGCAATCGGCGGTACGCGCCATTCAATTTGCCGCGGAATATCACGTGGCCCGGCAACAGCCTAGTTCGCGCCTAGAGCGTGCTAGCGCTGCCTCGCGTGAGACGTGTTGCGGTGGTGGGGACAGCGCGAGAATCGGGAACAACGAGATTTGCGAATTCCTTTGCAAATCAGTCTTCGACAAGTGCCTGTCCGGAGTGGTGACATCTTCCTCGACCGACTTCCGTGCCTTGCTGCCTTTGTTGCCTTGCTGCCTTTGTTGCCTTGCTGCCTTTTGCCTTTTGCTTTCGCTGCCTTGGTTGCTGTCGTCACCTGGACCACGAGTTTCTCGGTAAGCCCGTTCCGTTCTCTCCCTTTGCCCGATTGTTTTATTCGGCGTTTATATTGTATTGCAGTCCCCGGAATGGCGAAATTTGTCGGCTATTCCGGGAGATTATTTCGTTAGGGTTTTTGCGTTCGCGGGAAAAGCAGGTTGACATTTTCGGGCTTGACCAGCTATCCGTCCTTGGCTTTTCCCCCGTTCATTCATGTCATTTCGTAGCCGAATAAAACAAGGCGGGTTAATCAGTGATGGCGTCTCGAATAATTTAATTTCGTTTTGTCGCGTCTCGTATATTTTTCGAGAGCATGGTTGCATTATTTTAGAGTCATGTACCGCGTTAATTTATTTCGATCTCGGTATTCCTCCTGTCGTAGAATTCTTCGAGCGTCGAGAACATATATTTTCTTTCGTTGTGCTAGAGTCGCCGCTCGGAGAATTCCCTTTGTCGCGCGTGGCCTCGAGCCGGCCAGCGCGCAAGCGTTTGTATTCGTGTCATCTCTCTCGCTCTCGCGTCGTGGCTACGAACGCTACGGCGAGGCGTAGAGCCTATTGTTTGCGAACGTATCGGTCGATATTTCGGTGATTCGAGCTCGGTTTCGTATTTATTTTATCGTTGCACGTGTCGTGCCTTTTCGAGTATTATTTTGAGCTTTAGTAATTATTTCGAGTCAATTATTGCGTTGCCTTTTCTTGCGTCCTACCAGGAGCATTTGCCTCCACGTCCCGACTGACGATGTGTAATTTTGCCTTATCGCGACTCAACTTTCGTTGTGTTTCTTTTGCCTTACGAGATCCTGCGTTATCTCAGCATTGCCTTGTGTTTAGGGCCGATTACCTTTTGCCTGTCGTCGTTGTTCTGAGCTGCTACCTTAGCCATGGCGATCTGTGAGTTTGATGACGTCTTACCTTTGCTTTACCTTGCGCGCCTTTTGGCACGGCGTCACAAACACAGCAGTCGCCTGGCCACAGTCAGAATAGCGCTCGACATTAGCTACCTTCATTACCACTTGGCAATGCGTGAGACATTTTCGCTTTCGTTTTCTATCTTGCGCTCGTGTTTCGTATCGTCCGGAGCTGCCTACCTTTGCTCTTGGTCGATCGGTGGTTTGGCGGCGGTTACCTTGCCGTATCTTTTTGGGCGTTGCGCCGCCGACCTTCCGACCGCCATGCTGCAGTTCCGACGTTACCTTTTGTCTTTGCTTAATTCCGTCCATCGTCAGACGGAGACCTCACACCCTGGCCGGCGATACGCCGCCCCGATTTTCTGTTCCCTCTTCTCTTGTAACATCGCCGATAAATTATATTAAAATAAATGCACTTGTTAACCTTTCATTTTGCCGTCTAGAGTCAATTATTTCGTTTTGTTCGCTTTATCCCGCTGTTGCTCTTTCCCCGAAAGAATCACCCCCTCTACCCTTTAGTATCTCAGTATGGAGCTGAGTAGTCGGACCGCCTCGGTCATAATCGCCTTCCGTGCATCCCGGCCAATTCGATGCGCGCGGGTGGGCGAATTATAAGTCGGCCTTGGTCGGCGGTACGTTGTACCTGGCGCCCTGTCCACTCTCGCGGCCGAGGGATCGCACGAGGGGCGAGATGAGCCGAGAAGGGACGAGATGGACCCGTCCGGGAAACTCTACGTTTTAAATAATAATATCTGCAACCGACTGGTTTCTTTGGGGAAACTTATTATTTAGGGTGCCAGGAATGATCGGGGCTTTAATTGACTAGACTCAATTATCTTGGTTTAATGTGAAAGAGGAGAGTAATTAATTTATTGATTGATTATTTAAGAAAACATTAAACATATAAATATAAACGTAATTAAATTAGACGCTATTATTAACGCGATCGCGATTTACCCACGCGATCGTTCACACAACGCATAAGCGTTCTCAACGCATGAGCGTTCTCTACTCGGACACGCGGTCTATCTTCACGTTCCTTTGCTCAGCCTCTAACTCGGTTACTCACGGCTCACTGCCTCTGACTCTTTCTAACGGCGACTGCTTCGTCTCGCTCGCTTACATCATATATATATGTAGAGGATTTGTTATAGGGACTGAATAATATCGACTCACGTTAGGAGGTACGCGGTTTATTATTATTTCATACAATTCGTCGCGCGGCTCGGTCTCTACTGATCTCGATTTTGCTTGAGATTTGAGAATTATGTTCGAGTATCCAGAGAGAGGGGAATTCCGAGAATTTCGGTTTTATGTGTTTATCGCCACATGACTCTCCTTGTTTTTTTTTTTTTTTTTTTTTTTAAATAGTGTTACAATGAATAAGAAGAAAAAGGTGAAAAAAGGAAATACACAAATACACAAATTAGAAAAATATATGAAATATCGAAACAATTAGGTTTTGAAGGAAACTTTGCGCGACGATTGCGCGTTCTCGGCGTGTTGTTGTTCGATTTCAGCCTGTTCGTTTTCGTCTAGCGTCGAGTACACTGGTTTAAGACGGTCGATCGAGATCGGAGTATTACGGCCTTGGTAAGTGATGATGAAATATTTGTCGTGCCTCGTGATCACCGGGTAAGGGCCTTCGTATGGTGATGAATATGACACGCGGACCCGATCGTTACGAACTAGGACATGCGTGCAGGTTTGCAGGTCTCTGAAACAGAAAACTTTGTGCTGGCCATGCCGAGACATGCGCGCTGGTGACAAATTTTCGAAATGGTTTTTTAGGACGTGAACCATCTCGGCTGCCGAGAAATTTTTATTTGATGGAGATAGGAATTCGCCCGGTAGGCGTATCGACTCGCCGTAGACGAGTTCGGCGGGAGACGTCGAGATGTCCTCTTTCCATGCTGCCCTCAGCCCAAGGAGTACAGCGGGAAGGGCGTCGCACCAATTTTCTTGGTGACAAAGCAAAGCTGACTTCAGTTGTCGATGAAGTCTTTCGACTAACCCGTTCGCCTGTGGGTGGTATGGCGTCGTGCGTAAATGGTGAATTCCTAGTAATTCCGTGAGTTTGCGGAACAGGTGTGATTCGAATTGGCCGCCTTGATCGGATGTGATGCGCAGGGGAATGCCGTATCGGCAAATCCAGTTGAGCATTAGGGCGCGTGCCACCGTCTCGGTCGAAGCGTCCTGGAGCGGTACAACTTCTGGGAATCGCGTAAAACGATCGATTATCGTGAGACACGAGCTAAATCCTCTGGAACAAGGTAATTTAACTAGGTCAATGTGGATATGTTCGAAACGCTGTGACGGAGGGTCAAAGTTAGCGATCGGTGAGACAGTGTGTCGATGAATCTTGTTCTTTTGGCACTGTAGGCAGGATTTTGCCCACTCTCTACAGTCTTTGTTTATTTTTGGCCATACGTATCGTTCTGTGATTAATTTTTGTGAGCCTCTGATTCCCGGGTGCGCCAAGGAGTGGAGTGTGTTGAAGACCTTCTTCCGGAGTTCTTTAAGGACGAACGGGCGCATTGTGCCTGACTCGACGTCACAGTACAATGCGCAGTTGTGTTCCGGGAGTTCGATTCTGCGTAGCTGCATGGCTGCAGTCCGCCGTTGTAATATTTCGCGGAGTTCTTCGTCATCTCGTTGAGCGTCAGCGAGATCACGCGTTGTCACAGCGGTTGCTATGGCGTCGACTCTTGAGAGCGTGTCCGCGACGATGTTATCTTGACCTGCAACATGTTTGAGATCTGTAGAAAATTGTGCAACAAAGTCCAGGCGGCGAAATTGCCAGGGAGTAGCTCGTTCAGGTTTTTGTTTGAAGGCGTGCACGAGCGGTTTATGGTCCGTGAAAATAGTGACGTGACGACCTTCAAAAATATGTCTGAAGTGTTTTACGGCTTGGTAGATGGCGTCGAGCTCACGGTCATACGTAGCGAGCTTTTGTTTGGTAGCTCCTAGCTTTTTGCTAAAAACGCTAGGGGCTGCCATGAATTTCCGATCCGCTGTTGCAACACTGCGCCGATCGCTTGTTCTGAAGCGTCCGTGAATATTGCCCAGTCGACGTTGGCGTTCGGGTGCGCCAGTATAGTCGCCGTGGCGAGCGCGTGTTTGCAGTCCTCGAACGTTTGCTCCAGGTCGGGGGTCCAGGGGACTGGATGGCTTCCCTTCACGTTTGACCCTTCGAGAAGCTTGTTCAGCGGTGCTAGAATTTGAGCAGCATGTTTTATAAATTTTCTATAAAAGTTTATCGTGCCAAGAAAACCGCGGAGTTTTTTTATCGTTGATGGTTTTGGGAACTCTTTGATGGCGACGATTTTTTCAGGCAACGGTTTAATTCCGTCTTTGCAAATGGAATGCCCGAGGAATTGTGCTTCTTCGACGCCGAAATGCGATTTGGCCGAGTTTATAACGAGGCCGTATTTTTGTAGGCGTTGAAATAAAGTGCGAAGGTGTTCGAGGTGTTGAGCTTGATTTTCTGATGCCACCAGTAAGTCATCGATATACGCGAATACAAAGTCGAGGTCGCGCGTGGCTTCGTCGATAAATCTTTGGAACGTTTGGGCAGCGTTGCACAACCCAAACGTCATAAAAGGGAATTCGAATAAACCGAAAGGCGTGATAATTGCCGTCTTGCCGATGTCTTCGGGTGCAACGGGAATTTGGTTGAAGGCTCTGACCAAGTCTATGGTCGAGAAGAGTTTTTTTCCGTCCAAATTTGAGGCAAAATCCTCTAGATAACGGACAGGATATTTGTCGGGTTCGGTTCGAGCGTTAAGGCGACGGTAGTCGCCGCAAGGTCGCCACTCACCACTCTTTTTCGGAGCAAGGTGAAGGGGGGATGACCATGGGCTGGAGGAACGTCGGGCAATGCCCATTTCAACCATTTTTTCGAATTCTTGTTTCGCGATTTTTAATTTGTCGGGTGCGAGTTTTCTCGCTTTACTTACGACAGGGGGTCCGGGCGTTGTCTTGATGTAGTGGAGCGTATTGTGTTTGGCCTCCTTGAAGCATCCTTCCGGTCGTGTGATCTCGGGGAACTGGCCAAGTAATTCGTGGTACGCGGAGTCTCCGTATAGCGCTTTGACGGATTCGATTGAGTGCGTTTGTTTGCGCTGTCCTCGGGCCCATAAGCTCGTCTGTAGGTCGATGAGCCTGTTGTTTTTTAAGTCGACAACTAAACCGAAATGGCTTAAGAAGTCGGCTCCAATAATGGGTTTGGAAACTTCCGCGACGATCAGCCTCCACGTGAATGTTCTTCGCAATCCGAGGTTCAAGGACATCACAAGAAATCCGTATGTGTTGATTTGTGAACCGTTTGCTGCGAAGAGTTGGTACGGAGTTGCTTGAGGTCGTCTAGGCAGTCGCGATACTGGGAACACTGTCAGGTCTGAGCCGGTGTCTACGAGGAATCGTGATTTAGACGTTAGCTCCAGTAAGAAAAGGCGGTGGGAAGTAGTCGGAGGATCACTTTCCGCCTCTAGTGATTCTCTGTTGAGTTTCCCTCGAATTTGCAGCCCTTTGCACACGATCGTGCGTTCTTTCCGAATTTGGTGTGATACCAGCAAACGTTCGTTTTTGGGTCGACTCTCGGTTTGCTGGATAGGCTGCGCGGTCTACGCGAGTTTCGGGGAGTATTAGCGCGCGAACGCGAGCGTCGAGTACGCATTTCGTTGACCGTTGTCGCCAGGGCCGATACCTGTTGTGTGAGCGCTGCGATTTGTCCAGTAATATCCGAGGAGGAAGCTGGAGGGGGAGCGATCGAAGAAATTTCGCGTACTTTCAATATTTCGTGGATTTTGTCGGCGAGGGTGCCAAGTTCCGTGAGATCGGCTTTTGATTGAATCGTCAAAAGGGCGCGCGTTTGTTCCGGAAGGTTGGATAGCCATCTGGATTTTAACACTGCCTCATCTATGCCTGGAACGAGGGACCTCAGGTGACGCAAAAATTGCGAAGGTGTACGATCACCTATTTTTTCGCCGTCGAGAAGCTGTTGGAGTTTTGCTTCCTTCGATTTTGAGAATCTCGCGATTAGCGCTGCCTTCAGATTGCTGTACTGATTGGTTGCCGGTGGGTTTGTAATTACGTCTTCGACTTCGGCTGCGTGGCGCGTGTCGATCAGGGAAATAGCGTGGTTGAATTGATCCGCTTCAAGAGAAACGCCTTTTATTTTAAATTGCGCTTCGAGCTGGGAGAACCAGAGCGTTGGTTTGTCCGGGCTAAATGCCGGTGCTTTGACGTCACCTAGCATTGGCGTTTTCGGGGGGGTTGTCTGAGCGTCTTTGAATTCGTCGTCCTCCCTGGTCATTTTCGACGTTTCTTCACAAAACACGATCGTAACACTGATTTACCACTTTTCACACTGCACCGTAGTATCTCTAGTGCGCGAATGCAGCACGACGTCTCTGGGTGCTCAGCGTTGCACTCGCGGTGGTAAATTTTATGAGCGAAAAGGGACGCGATCGGACAATAATTTTGGAATTTGAATTTTCACTGTGAAGAAACTGTGGCGATTTGGCCGAGTGGCGATTTTCGGAGTAAATGCTTGTATGTGTGAACTCCGGCGCGATTATCGAGAAAAAAATTATTTGTCCGGATAGAATTTACGATTGAGAGCGAAAATGGGGCTCTTGCGCGTGTTTGTGTACTAAAGGTAGTGGTTATGATACACAGCGGGACAATAGGATCGTTCCGCTTGGCCGGCGCGACGAAAATTTGTTCGCGATTAACGTGGTTCTCGATGTGCTTCCCGAAGATTCTACGCGTGTTGAAATTAGATTTTGTTTGACGAAAAAGGCGATTTGACCGGTATTGCAATCGACAAAACGAGAAATTGGCAGAAATTGTTAATTTTTGTTTTTTTTTTTTTTTTTTATTTGATGCCGTGAGCAAAGTGGAAAGAGAAAAAAAGGTAAATTGGTTCGCTGGCACTCGCGACTTGCGTTACGGATTTTTTATGTAAACGGTCGTGTTTTTTTTTTTGTTCTGCGCGATCAGCGGCGTGGACATCACGCCACGGTAAAAGGATCGGGGTCACCAATGTAGAGGATTTGTTATAGGGACTGAATAATATCGACTCACGTTAGGAGGTACGCGGTTTATTATTATTTCATACAATTAGTCGCGCGGCTCGGTCTCTACTGATCTCGATTTTGCTTGAGATTTGAGAATTATGTTCGAGTATCGAGAGAGAGGGGAATTCCGAGAATTTCGATTTATGTGTCTATCGCCACATATATACGCTCGCAACTGACGCTTCGAGAACATTCTCGTTCATTCTCGCTCATCCGACACATGGCGACTTCCTATCTTAGGACGCCATCTACACGCACTCTCAATCTCTAACGCGGTAAATTTGGTCGAATTTTCTATCGAATTGGATTTTCTTTAACATACGTTACAGTACATTTTTCCATGGTTTTCATTGTCTAGGTATATTTCTCCATAGTTTTCGCTCTCTAGGGCGACGACTCCATCGCTTTCGTTGTCCAGGTATATTTCTCCATGGTTTTTGATGTCTAGGTATAGTTCTCCATGGTTTTCGTTGTCCAGGTATATTTCTCCACGGTTTTTGATGTCTAGATATAGTTCTCCATGGTTTTCGTTGTCTATGTACATTTTTCCATGGTTTTCGTTGTCTAGGTATATTTCTACATAGTTTTCGCTCTCTAGGTCGACGACTCCATCGTTTTCGTTGTCCAGGAATATTTCTCGATGGTTTTCGATGTCCAGGTCGACGGCTCCATGGTTTTCGATGTCTATGTCCACGGCTCCATGGTTTTTTTGACTAGGTATATTTCTCCATGGTTTTTTGATGTCTAGGTCCACGGCTCCATGGTTTTTGTTGTCTAGGTATATTTCTCCATGATTTTCGATGTCTAGGTTCATTTCCCCATGGTTTTCGTTGTCTAGGTCGACGACTCCATCGCTTTCGTTGTCCAGGTATATTCCTCCATGGTTTTCGATGTCTAGGTATATTTCTGCATAGTTTCCGATATCCAGGTATATTTCTCTATGGTTTCCGATGTCTAGGTATATTTCTCCATGGTTTTCGTTGTCTATGTATTTTTCTCCATGGTTTTCGTTGTCGAGGTATATTTCTCTATGGTTTTCGATGTCTAGGTATAGTTCTCCATGGTTTTCGTTGTCTATGTACATTTTTCCATGGTTTTCATTGTCTAGGTATATTTCTCCATAGTTTTCGCTCTCTAGGGCGACGACTCCATCGCTTTCGTTGTCCAGGTATATTTCTCCATGGTTTTTGATGTCTAGGTATAGTTCTCCATGGTTTTCGTTGTCTATGTACATTTTTCCATGGTTTTCGTTGTCTAGGTATATTTCTCCATAGTTTTCGCTCTCTAGATCGACGACTCCATCGTTTTCGTTGTCCAGGTATATTTCCCCATGGTTTTCGATGTCTATGTATTTTTTTCCATGGTTTTCGTTGTCGAGGTATATTTCTCTGTGGTTTTCGATGTCTAGGTATAGTTCTCCATGGTTTTCGTTGTCTAGGTCGACGACTCCATCGTTTTCGTTGTCCAGGTATATTCCTCCATGGTTTTCGATGTCCAGGTCGACGGCTCCATGGTTTTCGATGTCTAGGTCCACGGCTCCATGGTTTTTTTTGTCTACGTATATTCCTCCATGGTTTTCGATGTCTAGGTATATTTCTGCATAGTTTCCGATGTCCAGGTATATTTCTCTATGGTTTCCGATGTCTAGGTATATTTCTCCATGGTTTTCGTTGTCTATGTACATTTTTCTCCATGGTTTTCGTTGTCGAGGTATATTTCTCTATGGTTTTCGATGTCTAAGTACAGTTCTCCATGGTTTTCGTTGTCTATGTACATTTTTCCATGGTTTTTGATGTCTAGGTATAGTTCTCCATGGTTTTCGTTGTCTATGTACATTTTTCCATGGTTTTCGTTGTCTCCGTATATTTCTACATAGTTTTCGTTCTCTAGGGCGACGACTCCATCGTTTTCGTTGTCTAGGTCCACGGCTCCATGGTTTTTTTTGTCTAGGTATATTTCTCCATGGTTTTTGATGTCTAGGTATAGTTCTCCATGGTTTTCGTTGTCTATGTACTGTAACGAAGATTTTCCTATCGGGGTCCATCTCGTCCCTTCTCGGCTCGTACCGCTCCTCCCGATGACCCGCGGCCGCGAGGACGGGCAGGGCGCCAGGCACAACGTGCCGCCGACCACGTCGACTTTTGATTCGCCCGCCCTCGTCGATCGGGTTGGGCCGGGTAACGCGAGGAACGATACGACCGAGGCGGCCCGGCTACTCAGCTCCACAGCTGAGGTACGAAAAGGTAGAGGGGGGAATTCTTGGGCGAGAGAGTAACAGGCGGAGGGAACACACGACACGAAATCAAATACGCGAAAGCACGGAAATTAGCGTTTAACAAGTCGTTTATTTAGGCAAAAGGAATGAGCAGCGATACAAGAGCAAATGGTTGATTAAGAGGTCGGGGCGGCCCACGGCCGGCCCGCCTCGCGAAACAATTAGTTAGCGAAGTTGACAATGAAAAATAAAATAATGTAATTTCCGCGAGAGCTGTCGATAGGCGCGGTACCCGTCTGACGATCGATCGGACTAATTATCCCGAGCGGCCGGGCGAAGGAAAACGTAGTCGAACGACGCTCTGACGGCGGCTGGGCGTCTGATCCGTTTGTGACGCCGTGCCAAGAAGGCGAGGCAAGGTAATGCAAGGTAAGACGTCATCAGACTCACAGAACGCCCCGGCCAAGGTAACCAGACCAGGGCGGCGTCGAAGGCAAAGGTAGTCGTCCCTAGCCGCGAGGGTTTCCCCGGTCCGATGCAAAATCGCGAAGCAAGGTAAGGGCCGAGTGAGTCACCCCGGAATCAGACCCTGGCTGCGGCCAGGCGACCGCTCTGTTTGTGGCGCCGCGCCGAGAAGGCAAGGCAAGGTAGTGCAAGGTAAGGCGCCATCAAACTCACGGATCGCCGTGGTCAAGGTAACCAGACCAGAGCGACTCCGAAGGCAAAAGGTAATCGGCCCTAGACGCGAGGTGGCGGCGGAATCAGGCCAGGCCACCGAAGCGAACCCGGGCATCGGACGGCGGAGTCAGATTCTATTCGCGGGCTCGAGATCGTCAGTCGGGGCGCGGAGGCAGCGCTCCCGGTTACAAAACGTAGGATGAGTGAAAGGTAGCCAAAAGGGCAGCGCAACGATCGGAAGGATTCACGCAACGAAACTTTAAGTTAGTCGCTCAGACAAAAAAAAAAGGCTCGAATACAATGCAATTAGGTAGCCAAAATAGTAAAGCCAACGAAGGGCTCGACAACGTTGGCACGATAAAATATAGTAGGAAATCACTCGCGAAACGACACGCAAATAACGCGACTAGAAGTAACGAATAATACACGAAAAGCAAAGTAATATTTCCGGGAATGCGAACGACACCACGAAAGGCAAAAGGTAATATTTCCCGGAATGCGAGACGAAGCCCCGAAGGCAAAATAATATTTCACGGCAAACGAAACAATAGTCCACGAAAGGCAAAAGATAGTTCGTAGCAAACGAAAACATAATTCACGAAAGGCAAAAGATAATCACGACCGAACCACCGAACATAACACCGCGCGCGTAAACAAGCGACTCTACGCCTCACCGTAGCCCGAGCGGCTTACGTACGAAAGCGAGAGAGAACGAGCGAAAACAAACCTCGCGCGGGCCGGCTTGTTCGAGGCCACGCGCGACAAAGGGGATCCTTCGAGCGGCGACGAAAAGGCAACGAAATAAGACTAAAGATTTCGTCGCTCGAAGAACCCCGTTCAATAAATTACCGAGCTCACTTTCGCGAAATAAATCGAAATCATGAATAAAGAAAACAACTTCACGGGATACGGAAACGAGAGTTACGACATGCCAAGGAAAATTGTTGAGACGCCCTCGAATTGCGACTCGGGCGGTTTGCTCGGTTCTCGATAACGACAACGAAATTAATCAAATAAATACAGGCGGGCGAGCCGGGGACGGGTGGCCAAGTGCCCGCAAATTGTCAACCCGCTTCCCCCCTGCAGCGACAAAGAGACTTTACGAAAAGATCTCCCGGAATGGCCGACAAAGTTCGCCATGCCGGTGATCGTATGCTAGAATTATTTTAACGAGCAAACGCCCGTAACGCGAGTTGAAGAGAAAAAGGATCGGGCTTACCGAGAAACCTGCGCGTCCAGAAGGTCCCGAACAGCTCGAACAAAGGCAAAAGGTAACGGACGGCCAAGATAGCGAAAAGGGATGAAGGTGTCACCACTCTGGTCGGACGCCGGCAGGAGACTGATTTGCGTAGCGCGCAAACCTACCTCTCCCGTTCTCGCGCTCTCCCCACCACCACTAGTCCCGCGCGAGGCAGCTCTAGCGCGCTCTAGGCGCCAGCTAGGCGTCGCCGCGCCGCGCGATGTTTGGCGGGTTATTTGAACCGCGCGTACCGCCGATTGATCAGATCGACGATACGCAAAGCAATTTTCGAGTGATTCCTGTACCTTTCCGCCTGCCGTCTATCCCAGGATTGCCACCCCCTACGTCTATGTCGGCCGTGCCTCGGGCACGCTTCCTCCGGGGATCCGGGCGACGTCCATGACGGGGAGAAGGGGATTCCTCCATCGCGACTCGCGGATCAGTGCGAGCCGCGGTGGGCCCACTCGCCACCATGGCAAACAGCACCTCCACCCCTGGTATTTCCCGAATCCCGCTACGATGAGGCGCCGGGGTTGGCGGACCGCGGTACCCGAGGTTACAGCCGTGGGCGCAGCAACTACTCGGTTGCAACCGCGAGGAGGTCACGGGGGGCATCATCGAATGGCCTCGGAACCAGCGTGCACCTCCGACCGCCCACGACAAGCCGCGTTGGTCTCGACTTAAAACGTTCGACAGGGGCGACGATCCCTAAAGAGAACGGAGCGAAAAGGCAAGGTACAAGGCAAAAGTTAGTCTCCTCGCGAGAGATGAGCGGCGGCGAGGTCGCGCGAGAAACGCGACAAAATGGATGGCAAAACTGAAAGGAAAAGGTAGCTCCCGCGGCTCTCGGCAATCCAAACGACAAGGTAATCTCGACGGCGATGCACGGAAATCGAAAGTTGGGCTCGGTACCCGGGAGGAAAACTCGACGGCAAAACGCGGTGATACTTCGGGGTCGATTGTGATTTCTAACAAACATTACTTTACTTTACTTGACAGGACATTACTTTCTTTTTACCGTACAAAACCGCGGAAAGGGCACGAAACAACAATACGAGCTTATAATTAATCTTAGCCTAAAATACCGCGGTGAGTCTCCGCCGACGCCTTCTCCTGAAACGACGAGTGGCGACCGAAATGCTGGACCGTAAACTCGGTCCACTGGTCGACGGCCCTTCGTACGAGTGACGTGACCGGAAGTTACGTCACAGTACATTTTTCCATGGTTTTCGTTGTCTAGGTATATTTATCCATAGTTTTCGCTCTCTAGGTCAACGACTTCATCGTTTTCGTTGTCCAGGTATATTTCTCGATGGTTTTCGATGTCGAGGTCGACAGCTCCATGGTTTTCGATGTCTAGGTCCACGGCTCCATGGTTTTTTTTGTCTAGGTATATTTCTCCATGGTTTTTGATGTGTAGGTATAGTTCTCCATGGTTTTCGTTGTCTATGTACATTTTTCCATGGTTTTCGTTGTCTAGGTATATTTCTCCATAGTTTTCGCTCTCTAGGTCGACGACTCCCATCGTTTCGTTGTCCAGGTATATTTCCCCATGGTTTTCCATGTCTAGGTATATTTCTCCATGGTTTTCGTTGTCTATGTATTTTACTCCATGGTTTTCGTTGTCTATGTATTTTTCTCCATGGTTTTCGTTGTCGAGGTATATTTCTCTATGGTTTTCGATGTCTAGGTATAGTTCTCGATGGTTTTCGTTGTCTATGTACATTTTTCCATGGTTTTCATTGTCTAGGTATATTTCTCCATAGTTTTCGCTCTCTAGGGCGACGACTCCATCGCTTTCGTTGTCCAGGTATATTTGTCGATGGTTTTCGATGTCCAGGTCGACGGCTCCATGGTTTTCGATGTCTAGGTACACGGCTCCATGGTTTTTTTTGTCTAGGTTGTGACGTAACTTCCGGTCACGTCACTCGTACGAAGGGCCGTCGACCAGTGGACCGAGTTTACGGTCCAGCATTTCGGTCGCCACTCGTCGTTCAGGAGAGGGCGTTGGCGAGACTTACCGCGGTATCTTAGGATAATATTAATTATAAGCTAGTATTATTGTTTCGTGCCCCTTCCGCGGTTTTGTATGATAAAAAGAAAGTAATGTCCTTTTGTTAAAAATCACAATCGACCCCGAAGTATCACCGCGTTTTGCCGTCGAGTTTTCATCCCGGGTATCGAGCTCAACTTTCGATTTCCGTGCAACGCCGTTGAGATTGCCTTGTCGTGTGGATTGCCGAGAGCCGCGGGAGCTACCTTTTCCTTTCAGTTTTGCCATCCATCTTGTCGCATTTCTCGCGCGACCTCGCCGCCGCTCGTTCCTCGCGAGGAGATTAACTTTTGCCTTGTACCTTGCCTTTTCGCTCCGTTCTCTTTAGGGATCGTCGCCCCTGTCGAACGTTTTAAGTCGAGACCAACTTGGCTTGTCGTGGGCGGTCGGAGGTGCACGCTGGTTCCGTGGCCATTCGATGATGCCCCCCGTGACCTCCTCGCGGTTGCAACCGAGTAGTTGCTGCGCCCACGGCTGTAACCTCGGGTACCACGGTCCGCTAACCCCGGCGCCTCATCGTAGCGGGATTCGGGAAATACCAGGGGTGGAGGTGCTGTTTGCCATGGTGGCGTGTGGGCCCACCGCGGCTCGCACTGATCCGCGAGTCGCGACGGAGGCCTCCCCTTCTCCCCGTCATGGACTTCACCCGGATCCCCGGAGGAAGCGTACCCGAGGCACGGCCGACATAGACGTAGGGGGTGGCGATCCTGGGAGAGACGGCAGGCGGAGAGGTACAGGAGTCACTCGAAAACTGCTTTGCGTATCGCCGATCTGATCAATCGGCGGTACGCGCGGTTCAAATAAACCGCCAAACATCGCGCGGCGCGGCGACGCCTAGCTGGCGCCTAGAGCGCGCTAGAGCTGCATCGCGCGGGACTAGTGGTGGTGGGGAGAGCGCGAGAACGGGAGAGGTAGGTTTGCGCGCTACACAAATCAGTCTCCTGCCGGCGTCCGACCAGAGTGGTGACACCTCCGTTTCTTTCCGCTGCCTTGGCCGCTTCCGTACCTTCTGCCTTTTGTTCGAGCTGTTCGGGACCTTCTGGACGTGCAGGTTTCTCGGTAAGCCCGATCCTTTTTCTCTTCAACTCGCGTTACGGTGGTTTGCTCGGTAAAATCAATTCCAACATACGATCACCGGCATGGCGAATATTGTCGGCCATTCCGGGAGATCTTTTCGTAAAGTCTCTTTGTCGCTGCAGGGGGGGAGCGGGTTGACAATTTTCGGGCACTTGGCCACCCGTCCCCGGCTCGCCCGCCTGTATTTTTTGATTAATTTCGCTGTCGTAATAGAGAACCGAGCAAACCGTCCGAGTCGCAATTCGAGGGCGTCTCAACGATTTTCCTGGCATGTCGTAACTCTCGCTTCCGTATTCTGTAAAGTCGTTTTCCTTTCGTCGTGATTTCGGGTTATTTCGCGAAAAATGAGCTCGGTAATTTCGTGAACGGGGTTCTTCGAGCGACGAAATCTTTAGTCTTATTTCGTTGCCTTTTCGTCGCCGCTCGAAGGATCCTCTTTGTCGCGCGTGGCCTCGAACAAGCCGGCCCGCGCGAGTTTGTTTTCGCTCGTTCTCTCTCGCTCTCGTACGTAAGCCGCTCGGGCTACGGCGAGGCGTAGAGTCGCTTGTTTGCGTGCGCGCGGTGTTATGTTCGGTGGTTCGATCGTGATTATCTTTTGCCTTTCGTGAAATATTGTTTCGTTTTCTGTGAGATATTATTTTGCCTTTCGTGGTTTCGTTTCGCATTCCGGGAAATATGATTTTGCCTTTCGTGTAATATTCGTTGCTTCTAGTTACATTATCTGCGTGTTGTTTCGCGAGTTATTTTCTTCTATCTTTTATCGTGCGAACATTGTCGAGCACTTCCGTGGCTTTACTATTTTCGCGTTACCTGATTGCATTGTATTCGAGCCCTTTTCGTTTAAGTGACTATCTTAGAGTTTCGTTGCGTGAATCCTTCCGATTGTTGCGCTGCCCTTTTGGCTATCTTTCACTCATCCTACATTTTTGTAACCGGGAGCGCCGTCTTCGCGCCCCGACTGACGATCTCGAGCCCGCGAATGGAATCTTACTCCGCCGTCCGATGCCCGGGTCCGCTTCGGTGGCCTGGCCTGATCCCGCCGCCACCTCGCGTCTAGGGCCGATTACCTTTTGCCTTCGGAGTCGCTCTGATCTGGTTACCTTGACCGCGGCGATCTGTGAGTTTGATGGCGCCTGACCTTGCACTACCTTGCCTTACCTTCTCGGCGCGGCGCCACAAACAGAGCAGTCGCCTGGCCGCAGCCAGGGTCTGATTCCGGGGTAGCCCCCTCGGCCCTTACCTTGCTTCGCGATTTCGCATCGGACCGGGAAAACCCTCGCGGCTAGGGACGATTACCTTTGCCTTCGACACCGCTCTGGTCTGGTTACCTTGGCTGGGGCGTTCTGTGAGTCTGATGACGTCTTACCTTGCATTACCTTGCCTCGCCTTCTTGGCACGGCGTCACAAACGGATCAGACGCCCGGCCGCAGTCAGAGCGTCGTTCGACTACGTTTCCCTTCGCCCTGCCGCTCGGGATAATTAGTCAAATCGATCGTCAGTCGAGTACCGCGCCTAACGACAGCTCTTGCGGAAGTTATATTATTTTTACATTGTCATCTTCGCTAACTAATTGTTTCGCGAGGCGGGCCGGCCGTGGGCCGCCCCGACCTCTTAATCAACCATTTGCTTTTGTATCGCTACTCATCCCTTTTGCCTGAATAAACGACTTGTTAAACGCTAATTTCCGTGTTTTCGCGTATTTGATTTCGTGTCGTGTGTTCCCTCCGCCTGTTACTCTCTCGCCAAAGAATTCCCCCCTCTACCTTTTCGTACCTCAGCTGTGGAGCTGAGAAGCCGGACCGCCTCGGTCGTCTCGTTCCTCGCGTTACCCGGCCCAACTCGATCGTCGAGGGCGGGCGAATCAAAAGTCGACGTGGTCGGCGGCACGTCGTGCCTGGCGCCCTGCCCGTCCTCGCGGCCGCGGGTCAGCGGGAGGAGCGATACGAGCCGAGAAGGGACGAGATGGACCCCGATACGAAAATCTCCGTTCCAAGGTATATTTCTCCATGGTTTTTGATGTCTAGGTATAGTTCTCCATGGTTTCCGTTGTCTATGTACATTTTTCCATGGTTTTCGTTGTCTAGGTGTATTTCTACATAGTTTTCGCTCTCTAGGTCGACGACTCCATCGTTTTCGTTGTCCAGGTATATTTCTCGATGGTTTTCGATGTCCAGGTCGACGGCTCCATGGTTTTCGATGTCTAGGTCCACGGCTCCATGGTTTTTTTTGTCTAGGTATATTTCTCCATGGTTTTCGTTGTCTAGGTATATTTTTGCATAGTTTTCGATGTCGAGGTATATTTCTCCATGGTTTTTGATGTCTAGGTCCACGGCTCCATGGTTTTTGTTGTCCAGGTATATTTCTCCATGATTTTCGATGTCTAGGTATATTTCTCCATGGTTTTCGTTGTCTAGGTCGACGACTCCATCGTTTTCGTTGTCCAGGTATATTTCTCCATGGTTTTCGATGTCCAGGTCGACGGCTCCATGGTTTTCGATGTCTAGGTCCACGGCTCCATGGTTTTTTTTGTCTAGGTATATTCCTCCATGGTTTTCGATGTCTAGGTATATTTCTGCATAGTTTCCGATGTCCAGGTATATTTCTCTATGGTTTCCGATGTCTAGGTATATTTCTCCATGGTTTTCGTTGTCTATGTATTTTTCTCCATGGTTTTCGTTGTCGAGGTATATTTCTCTATGGTTTTCGATGTCTAGGTATAGTTCTCCATGGTTTCCGTTGTCTATGTACACTTTTCCATGGTTTTCATTGTCTAGGTATATTTCTCCATAGTTTTCGCTCTCTAGGGCGACGACTCCATCGTTTTCGTTGTCCAGGTATATTTGTCCATGGTTTTTGATGTCTAGGTATAGTTCTCCATGGTTTTCGTTGTCTATGTATATTTTTCCATGGTTTTCGTTGTCTAGGTATATTTCTACATAGTTTTCCCTCTCTAGGTCAACGATTCCATCGTTTTCGTTGTCCAGGTATATTTCTCGATGGTTTTCGATGTTTAGGTCCATGGCTCCATGGTTTCTTTTGTCTAGGTGTATTTCTCCATGGTTTTCGTTGTCTAGGTATATTTCTGCATAGTTTTCGATGTCGAGGTATATTTCTTCATGGTTTTTGATGTCTTGGTCCACGGCTCCATGGTTTTTGTTGTCTAGGTATATTTCTTCATGATTTCCGATGTCTAGGTATATTTCTCCATGGTTTTCGTTGTCTAGGTCGACGACTCCATTGTTTTCGTTGTCCAGGTATATTCCTCCATGGTTTCCGATGTCCAGGTCGACGGCTCCATGGTTGTTTTTGTCTAGGTATATTCCTCCATGGTTTTCGATGTCTAGGTATATTTCTGCATAGTTTCCGATGTCCAGGTATATTTCTCTATGGTTTTCGATGTCTAGGTATATTTCTCCATGGTTTTCGTTGTCTATGTATATTTCTCCATGGTTTTCGTTGTCTAGGTATATTTCACCATAGTTTTCGCTCTCTAGGTCAACGACTCCATCGTTTTCGTTGTCTAGGTCTATTTCTTCATGGTTTTCGATGACTAGGTATATATCTCCATAGTTTTCGCTGTCTAGGTCGACGGCTGAATGGTTTGCGATGTCTTCTTTCAGGGCTCGACCAGGGTTCCCGCCGGAAGGTCTTAAAGGGACCGACTCAGAGTGTTATCGCGGGGTTTCTAAAGGATCACCCGAGAGTCTTGACGGGGCTTTTTTTAAAGGGTTGACAATAAGATCTCAGTTGAAGTTTTTACGGGATTGATCAAGAATCTTGCCGGGCCTTTTATAAAGGATCAGTCAAGAGTCTGAACGGGATTTTTTAGGGCGTTGAACGGCGGTCTCGACGGAAGTTTTTCGACCCTAGAACGGTAACCTTATTTTATTTTTCCTATTCCTGTAACGTAGGGTCATGAATGACCCCAATTTTGGAAAATTCATATCTCTGGTAAAATGAAACAAACAGGGTTCAACTTGGGCTCATTCTTTTCGTTTTTTAATGCAGAATCACGTGAGCCCGGAACAATTTTGCTCGGAGTAAAAAAATTAGTCGAAAATGCGACGAAACAATAAAAAAAAACGGGAGAATGAAGGAGAAGGGCGGGAGGATGAAGGGAGAAATCCCGCCAGGACTTTTTTGAGGGATTAGCGGAGAGTCTGGATGGGATTTTTTAAGGGGTTGACCAAGGATCTGAATGGGAGTTTTCAAAAGATTAATCAAGAATCTCGCCGGGACTTTTATAAGGGATTGTCCAAGAGTCTGGACGGGATTTTTTAAGGGTTAGACTAAGCGCCTTGACGCTGTTATTTCAACAGATAGGCCGAAAGTCTGGACGGGATTTTTAAAGGGGTTGATCATGTCTGTCGCTCAGATTTTCTGAAGTGATTGACGGAAGAGGTATGGACGGAAGTTTTCTAAGGGATAAAGTAGGACCGTTACGGAGACGTTTTTCATGGGATTCCTAAAGAGTCTCACCGCGGCTTTTTTAAGAGATTTATCCAGATTCTCGCCAAGACTCATTTCAGCAGATCGACTAAAAATCCTGCCGAGACTTTTTTAAAGGGTTGGCCAAGAGTCTGGACGGGATTTTTTAAGGTGTCGACTAAGAGTCTCGACGAGGTTTTTTTCACAGATTGGCCAAGAATCTGGACGGGATTTTTAAAGGGTCGCGACGGAATTTTTTCAAGGGATTGACTGAGGGGGTCATTTAGGTTTCTTTAAGGGATTGACCACGAGTCTCTTCGAGGTTTCCTTAAGAGATTGAACGAGAGTCTGTACGAGAGTTTTTCAAGCGATTGATCGTGTCTCTTTTCGAGATATTTTAAGAGATTTACCAGGGCTGTCGACGAAAGTTTTTGAAGAGATTTGTCTTCTCTCCTGAACAACCAACCAGAACGAATAATCCCTCTATTATTAAAAAAAAATGTTGATGAATATCCTTCTTTCCAAAAAGAAGTGAAATCCGTGGAAAAATACTTTATAAAAGTGAAAAAAGACGCCAAGTATTACAAAAGTGCAACCTTAGTTGGAAAATTATGACTAAATTATCTTTATATTACTTTGTATAAAAATTTCCCCATCATTTAAATTTTGATAAATATGGCCCTTCCCAAAAAGAAAGGAAATCCGTGGAAAAATACTCCAGAAAAGTAAAAAAAGAACGCCAACTATTAAAAAATCGCAACCTCAGTTGGAAAATAACGACTCAATTTTATTCTTGATAACACTTTGCAATGAAACACTTTTGATTTACTATATTCATGTATTTTACTTTTTCTTCACTGCGAACAATCTTTTGACCTTCATAAAAATCTTCTCAAAAATTTTCAAACTCAATTGAGACAAAAAAAAATGAAATCATTGCAATATAGCCAAGAATTCATAAATGAGTGGCAAAATTTCACAGACGAACGTGCGCCCTCGACACATTCGGTTCAAGGGTTTCCCCATTTCGGAGGATTCCAGCATGATTATCCCGAATATTATGATGACTTCATGCTAGCTAAAGATCATGAATGTACGTACAATACAATTCCACGGGGAACGAAACATAAAAAAGGGCACGTTTGCGTACAAGGGCACGCGTACACGTACACGTACTTACCGGACGAATTCACTGCAAAGATTATACAAAAACTTGGCGTGCATAGTTTTCAAAAATAATTTCGGCGAAGGAATTCCTCATCCATGTTTACCCGTACTGGGGTAGCCGCTGAGAGGGGGGTGGGAACAGACGGGATACATTAAGAAACATAGAGACAAAATGGCACATTTAACACCGCGTTCGGCGTTGACTGTCCTTCCTCGATGCATAGAATACTTCGCAGCAGGGGGTTCAGCGGGCGATATTCAATTGGGGGAGAATTCGCGAATCTCATAGTATAGCTCGTCTTCAATACAAACTGACTTATGCTATCCGAAGATGAAAATTCTCTCATCATAGACGGAAAACAAGGTGATCGATTAACAAAGAGACAAAAGTTCGAAGTGATCCAAACAGTGTAGAACTGATCCGCTCACGTATGCGTAGACAGCAAAAAGCGAGATGAACAACTCCGTCTACGCATGCGCGAGCGGATCATTTCTACACTGTTTGGATTACTTGTAACCCTAAAGAACACGACTAAGGCCCGGTTCCATAACTCTCGGTGAAGTTGGTAAACGGGGTTTAATGAAAAACGCGCGTTCCGCAACTCCTTAATCCACGGTTAAGCCACAGTTTCGTCGGTCAAATATAACCGGCCGAGATTGGGCGTTTAACGGGCTAAACCTCAGTCATATATAGGTTATGGGTGTATGAGTGATGTGTATGTGCCAACTGACAGCTCGCTCGCTGCTTGCGAAATCTTATTTCTTAACCTATAACCTCCTGTTTCTCTCTGTTTAATGTGTATTAACCCTCAGTAGACACATATGGGTGTTGGGTGTCCAGCACATTCAGCGAATGCCATTAATTTCTCCTTTTTCGTATAGATTACCATTAAATATATAACAATAATTAAAAAGAATTTTTATCCATCACCCACACTGCAGGCTCTTTTCCCATATATCGAAAACTCCTTTCCTGAATTTTTCAGATTTTCTCAACAAGTCCAAAAGTACAGTAAAAAAACAGTAGGGCGCCTGACCCATGTGTGTCTAGGACGGTGCACTAATTGTACTGTGTGTTTACGGAGGGTTAAAAGTAATTCGAGTGGACACACAAATATTAATGTTGCCAAAACATAGCAGGCAGACGAATTATCGATGCTCTATTATCGTCTTCAGTCAGAACTCAAAGATTTTTTTAACATGGAAGACCAAAAGTTGTGAAAAAACGAATTTTAATGAATTTTATGACATCGATTTACCCGCTCGACTTCGCTTATCGAATGAAAATGTATTTGAAGTCCGGCAGGAAATACGTCATGAACTGGAGCGAAAAGAATATTCAACGTATCCCTTCCACACTGTCCCATTCCAGAAAGCCAATCATCGAAGATATTTGAAAAGGAATAAGCGCTCGGTTGGAGTTATTTCTAATGGAATATAGGTTTCCAAAAATCCCGGTTAAAAGTGCACTGTGGAACGCAACTGCGATAAATCGCTTGTTAGAGCACCGAACGCGGTGTTTTCAGGACGAGTCGTAGCCAAGCGCGCGAGGCGGAGATGAGGACTGTCCTTCCTCGGTGCATAGAATACTTCGCAGCAGGGGGTTCAGCGGGCGATATTCAATTGGGGGAGAGTTCGCGAAATTCAACTAGAAAATACTGTCGTTTATCCCGTATAGTTTGTCTTTAATACAAAGTGACATATGCCATCTAAAAATGAAAATTCTTCTATCATAGACGGAAACGAGATGATCATTAAACTGGTACATTCAATTATCTTTTGTCTTCCCGAAATTATTTCTGAAAACCATGCACGCCAAGTTTTTGTATAATCTTTGCAGTGAATTCGTCCGGTAAGTACGTGTACGTGTACGCGTGCCCTTGTACGCAAACGTGCCCTTTATCGATTACGTTGGGTCACAGCCACCTCTTTGTTTAAACTAATATCACCTTGTGGCAGAGATTCCGTAATATTCTCTCCAACTTGTACACTACTATTCATTAATGCCTGGTCAAACCAAAATCTAGCGATTTTACCGACAGTGTATCGTCACTTGTCGAAGTCGCTTGAAGTTCGGAGGAGTTTCAGACTCATGTGTCAAGCGTAATTCTTAACCACCAAATTTTTAACCTAGCGAACACATGACAGCACTGAAATGAGCCGACCGCAGCAGCCTGGCGCAGCGTTCGGCAGATCGAGATTGGAACCAGGGGTTAAGTGCGATGAACCACGAAAGATACGAAAATATGATGCTGTATCGGTCGATGAAAATAATTAATAATTTTCATGTATTAATAGGAGATAAATATAAAAAATGGAAATAAAATGAGAATGCTCGAATTTCGAAATTGATTTCATTGGATAAAACATCACTCCGATATAAAATTGAATGAGAATCATCCCGAGCCATTGCAATTCTCGATCAACAAATACGGAATTACCAAATTTTCCATTGCCCGGATGAATCTAAAATACATGACGGGATCTTGCAGCTACTAGATCTGTTTTCTGCTCAAAATCTCGAGGATCATTGATGGAATCATCTGGCTTAGCGCATCTGAAAAAATCCCATTGCTTGAAAGCTCGTAGAACGGTTCAATCAATGAAACGATTGAACTTTGACCAGCAAACTAATGAGTCCAACCTTGGGGTTGATGGTTTCCACGAAGCAGCCACGTTTCGAACCTGGTCCACCAGGTTCTACGATTGGATTCATCTGGAGATCGATGGAACTCCACTCGATAACAGATTACCACGCATTTTCTTTTCAAATATTCGAATTTCCAATAGACACGAACGAGGAAGCACTTTTCCTGCTTATCCAGATGAATCCAGGATGGGTGATGGTATCGTGCAGCTACTTGGGCTGTTCTCTTTCGAAAATGTCTGCACTAATTGATGGAATCATCTGGCTTAGCGTATCTGAAAAAATCTCATTGCTCGAAAGATCGTAGAACGGTCCAATCAATGAAACGATTGAACTTTGACCAGCAAACTAATGAGTCCAACCTTGGGGTTGATAGTTTCCACCAAGCAACCACGTTTCGAACCTGGTCCGCCAGGTTCTACGATTGGATTCGTCTGGAGATCAATGGAACTGAATTCGATCCCAGTTCACCTCTCGCTTTATGTCAACACATTCGAATTTTCAATGGACGATTTTGCGGACGAATCTAGAATGGATGAAAGGATCCTGTGGCTCCTTGGGTTGTTTTATTTTCAAAATCACTGCGCTTATTGTTGGAATCATCTGGCTTAGGGCATTGCAAAAATGTTCATTCCTCCAAAGCTCGTAGACCTGTTCAATCAATGGGACAAGTAGACTTTGACCAAAAAATTGATCAGTCCAACCTTGGGGTCGCTGGTTTCTTCGGAGTAACCATGTTCCCGATCAAATCCACCTGGTTCCACAATTGGATTCATCTGGAGAAGGATGAAACTGAATTCGATCCCAGTTCACCTCTCACTCCATGTCGACACATTCGAATTTTCAATAGACGATTTTGCGGACGAATCTAGAATGGATGAAAGGATCCTGTGGCTCCTTGGGTTGTTTTATTTTCAAAATCACTGCGCTTATTGTTGGAATCATCTGGCTTAGGGCATCGCAAAAATGTTCATTCCTCCAAAGCTCGTAGACCTGTTCAATCAATGGGACAAGTAGACTTTGACCAAAAAATTGATCAGTCCAACCTTGGGGTCGCTGGTTTCTTCGGAGTAACCATGTTCCCGATCAAATCCACCTGGTTCCACAATTGGATTCATCTGGAGAAGGATGAAACTGAATTCGATCCCAGTTCACCTCTCACTCCATGTCGACACATTCGAATTTTCAATAGACGATTTTGCGGACGAATCCAGAATGGATCACAGGATCCTGCGGCTCCTTGGGTTGTTTCATTTTCAAAATCACTGCGCTTATTGTTGGAATCATCTGGCTTGGGACATCGCAAAAATGTTCATTCCTCCAAAGCTCGTAGACCGGTTCAATCGATGAAACGAGTGAACTTTGACCAAAAAACTCATCAATCCAACCTTGGGGTTGATGGTTTCTACGAAGTAACCACGTTTCGAACCTGGTCCACCAGCTTTTTCAATTGGATTCATCTGGATATCGATGGGACGCTACTCAATAACAGATTACCACTCGTTTCCAATAGACACGAACGGGAAAGCACTTTCCCTGCTTATCCAGATGAATCCAAGATGGATGATGGTATCCCGCAGCTACTTGGGCCGTTCTCTTTCGAAAATTACTTCAGAAATTGATGGAATCACCTGGCCAAGGTCATCGCGAATAATGTAATTGCTCCAAAGCTCGTAGACCGGTTCAATCGATGAAACGGGTGAACTTTGACCAAAAAACTCATCAATCCAACCTTGGGGTTGATGGTTTCTACAAAGTAACCACGTTTCGAACCTGGTCCACCAGCTTTTTCAATTGGATTCATCTGGATATCAATGAGACGCTACTCGATAACAGATTACCACTCGTTTCCAATAGACACGAACGGGAAAGCACTTTTCCTGCTTATCCAGATGAATCCAGGATGGATGATGGTATCCCGCAGCTACTTGGGCCGTTCTCTAGCGAAAATAACTTCAGGAATTGATGGAATCACCTGGCCAAGGTCACCGCGAATAATGTCATTGCTCCAACGCTCGTAGACCGGTTCAATCGATGAAACGAGTGAACTTTGACCAAAAAACTCATCAATCCAACCTTGGGGTTGATGGTTTCTACGAAGTAACCATGTTTCGAACCTGGTCCACCAGCTTTTTCAATTGGATTCATCTGGCGAACGATGAAACTGAATTCGATCCCAGTTCACCTCTCACTCCAATTCGAATGTGTCGACATGGAGTGAGAGGTGAACTGGGATCGAATTCAGTTTCATCGTTCTCCAGATGAATCCAATTGAAAAAGCTGGTGGACCAGGTTCGAAACGTGGTTACTTCGTAGAAACCATCAACCCCAAGGTTGGATTGATGAGTTTTTTGGTCAAAGTTCACTCGTTTCATCGATTGAACCGGTCTACGAGCGTTGGAGCAATGACATTATTCGCGGTGACCTTGGCCAGGTGATTCCATCAATTCCTGAAGTAATTTTCGCTAGAGAACGGCCCAAGTAGCT